>JAXDDW010000015.1:1230000-1295000 GCA_034670385.1 Hoplostethus mediterraneus
ATTTCAATTCTCCCCAAAGCAAATCCACACATGCAGGCTGAGCTAGGCTAGCCTAGGCTAAGGTAGTTTGTCAGAGGGTGCGGGAATAATTGCCCTTCTTTCATACACAAACATCTGACATTTTGGAAGGGCAGAAGAATAACAGAGGAAAATCGATGCTGCATGGTCGAAGCTTTCAAAAAACAGCCTTGAGAAATTGCTGAGAGGAGGAGAAAAAACAAAACCAGGCGACTGCTAACCCTCAATCTGGACGGACCAAGTAGAAACAGTAAGTCTTGGGAAGAAACCCGGAGAGTTGCAATCAGATCTGAATTATGTATGAGGGAATGACAAGTGGATACACTTCATTCCTGCCCAAGGGAAGAATGGAAAAGTCCACTGTTTTAGTTACAGAGGAGAATATCATGTGGCATACAGATAAAGCACTGTTACAGCCACTCTTACACTGTACTACACAATAGTTTTGACTCTTTTATCCAACACTAAACCCAAAGCAGAACAGAGCTCCCTTAACTCAAACAATGTTAACAACATACTCTACCAATTGAGTAATCAAGATAATGCCCCATCATCTTAGCCTACACTCACGAAAATGAGACAGATAAAGCCAATTTACAAAGACCCCGGTGTAACAAGCTGCCCCGATCCAATCTTCTACACCGGAGAGAGAAACCCGCGTAATGACTTCCACAGAATCTCTCTGTAGCGGAGGACCAGCCGCCTAAGGCGCTGAAGACTCACTATTAACAAACACTATCAGCAAGCTGAGGTCTCAAAAGTAACACTCGGGGAGAGAGGAGGGAGAGCAGAGAGAGAGAGAGAGGGAGGGAGATAATAAAATTGACATGAACACAGTAGTGGAAGGCAAATGAAGACAGGGAAGAGGAGACAAACACACAGGGAGAAAGAAAGAGGCTGGGTTGACATAAGAAAGTAGTGCAATGAAACAAAAAGAAAAAGTGACATGGATAAATAATAAATAAATAAATGTGTGTGATGGGGCTTTCCCTCAAGGGGAAGATTTGACATGGAAACGGTGAGGAGAGGAGATGAAGAGAGGGAATATAAAACTAACGTGGAGACAGCGAGGAGACAATGGCAACTGAAGGGGGCGGACGAGCGAGAGCAAGAAAATAAAAACACCGAAATAGAAAGACGGCGAGAGAGAGGTGCGTCCCGTGGGAAAAGCACAGTAACCTGAGCAGAGCCGGAGGGCGGATTAGACGCGAAGGACTCCGCAGACAGCTGATGACTTCAGGGAGAAACTCGAGCAGCCGTATAGACGGCGCAAACACATGCACGCCTGCACGCTCACATAAACACACACACACATATTTGCTGAGGGACTCTTGGCCTTCTAAGTAGCAGCTCTAGTAATGGCACTTCCAAGTCAATAGCGTCTGACCGCAGTGGGTCACTTTACCTTATTTCCCAACACGGGTCTGTTTCACTACGGCTATCCAACCAAGAGAAATAAACACAGGAGGAAACAGGAGGGGTAGGGGTGGGCGATATGACTAAAAATCAATATCGTGATTATTTCAAACTTTTACCTCGATTACGATTAATAAACGATTATATTATTTGTTTTGTTTTATTTTGAAATTGACCGGATGCTCTCTGCCGTTCCTGTGTCACACACACACACACACACACACACACACACACACACACACACACACACACACACACACACACACACACACACACACACACACACTGGTTGCTTTGCTAACTGGCGCTTCTAGACGTTCCTCGTTCTTGTAGCCTAAATAACAATGGAAATGAACGATTTTGAAAATTTGCCACGATTACATAATTAAAATCGTGATTACGATTATAAACACGATTATCGCCCACCCCTACTGAGGGGAATGTTTCTGTCTTCATGTGTCCCCCGCCCCCCAGATTCCAACACACTGCTACACAGAACATTACAGTACATTTAAAGTGTATAATTTTCAATACATCACTGTTAAAATAATTGTGATAACTTGATGGAATTACTGTAAACTATTGGCAGCATGGTCAAGATGACTGGTAGCCTGATAGTGTTTGATGCTTCCTGTCACAAAGAGGATGTCGCTACTTGTCCCGCCCCCCCCCCCCTCTCCTTGAAGTCACTCGCATGGGTTTGTTTTCTCTTGCTGAAGATGATAAACGTGTTGAAAGGGATATTTCCATCAGCCTTTCACTCATTCAACCAGCTGCCATTGTGAGAAAACTCAACTTCCCTTTGTGCCGCATTATGCAATACAATAGATTTGCGTGGTGACATTCAATGTAAAATACAATATAGACGCCAGTAAAGGCTGAAGATCTTCTCGGCCAAGGCCTCATTTATTTACGGTTATTATATTAATGTCTCAAAGTAAACATGGCCATGATTTATTGATCTTAAAATACTCCATGTAGCACTTTTAAGGTTTTAGCTCTTATCCAGAGCAACTTACAATGAGAGCAACAGAATAAGCTCCTAGATCACCGACATCAGTAACTAATGGCAAGGAGTGCAAGGGCCGGAGCCACAGATTTACAGAATAGACCTCTACAGACACAAAAGCTCGCCCGGGCCAGGCAAGGCCGCCAGCCCACAGGCAGGTGTCAATATTGTGTTTACTTTTTTTTAAGCGTGGCCCTTGTGCCCTGCTGCCCCACTGCATTGTGGGAGAGCAGAGCGCTGTCGGACGGTGTGAGAGGTAGGTGTAAAGGCAACAGACAAGAGAGGGAGGCGGTGCGGCGGGCTGTGTCAGGATGCATTTGATGCAGAATGAGGCGCCAGAAAACCTCTGCCAAGCAACACTGGGCTCTGAGACAGACACACTGCGCTAATCAATGTGGGCAGAAACAGCAGCACACACACACACGCACGCACGCACGCACACGCACGCACGCACGCACGCACACGCGCACGCACGCAGATCAGATGGATATCTTAACGTGATGTCCTACATCCTAATTACAAAATATTACTTATTCAGCTGAACTACCAATTACACCCATTTAGAAGACACATTTAGCTAATGAGGCATGTGTGAGGGCACATGTGTGTGAGTGTGTGTGAGAAAGTGTGTGTGTGTGTGTGTGTGTGCTGGGTTGAGCAGGTGCTGCTGCAGCCTCTGATCTCCGCCTGCAGAGTTCCTTATCAGGAAGCGAGTGGTGGATAGTTTATCGCTCTCTCTCATATCGCTCTCTCAGATAGCATGATAGCATCTAGCTAATATACCCTCGACCAGCGAGAGGTGAGGATCTTCTCGCACGCGCATGCACACACACACACACACACACACACAAACACACACGCACTATTTTCCAGTCTTCCCGCTCCCTCTCTCATAGAAATGCAACCCTACGTACAGCCACTGTAGATAAGAGAAGGCACAGGCCAAGCTGTCTTTTAGCATGCAGCGCTATCTCTCCTCTTGTACTTCCACAATGCAAATGCTGCCCTATATTTCATCACCTGCATGCTTCCTCCCACCTTCCTCAATCTGCCCTTTTTCCCTTCTCCTTTTCCCCTTCCCTTCCCTGCTTCTTTTTTGGCTCTCCCGCTCCTTCCATCACTCGTTTCTTTTATGTTAGCGACCTTTTGTTTTGTCCTCTCCGCTCCTGGCATCTTCCACAATGTCCTTGCTCTCCCTTTTCTTTTCGGTGACAAACTCTGTTAATCACTAGCGTTGTGCGCGGCACGTGAGTCAGCGGGTAAGAACGGCATGCCTTGGTGCTATGGGTGTCATATGTAGCTACAGGATGCACATGTGAGGGATAGAAAACACAGTACAACCTCAGCCAAATCTCAGTACAGGCTTCTGCCCGGTGCACTCTCATCCTTGTATGTGTGGACCTGAGCGTTTGGATGTCCAATTGCCCTTTAAGCATACATCCCGTTGTCCCACTCCAGATTCCAATCCTTTCAAATCGGTCAGGAAAACAAAGCTACTCACTGACAAATGCGAGAGAGAGAGAGAGAGAGACAGAGAGATGAGATTATAGAGAGACAAGGGGGGAGACGTGGAGAGGAAAGTAGTACTAGGGAACATCAGAGTCAAGGACAACGAGGGTGAAGAAGTAGGAAGAGACGAGGAGAGAGGAAGAGAGTCTGCCATATTGAAATATATATATCAAAGACAGAAAAGAAAATTGGCATCACAAGAAGAAGAAGAAATCTCTTTTGGGATATATATATATATATATAGAGAGAGAGAGAGAGAGAGAGAGAGAGAGGGCCTAATAGAAATTGAGGGAAGCAGAGAGAGAGGTTAGGGAGTACATAAAGAAAGAGTTAGAGCCTGGAGGGACTCTGGGTGGCTTTGTGGCCTTCAATAATAGCCTGCAGCCAGCGTGGTGATATAATAGTGCCATTAAATAGGGGATACAGGCCATTAGTTTTGCTGGCCAGAGTGATATGGGGAGAGAGCCTGACAGCACACAAATAGCATTCACACAAGATGGAGAGAGACCAGAGATCAATCAGACAGATGAGAGAGAGGGTTGTGGTGGTCAGAGGAGGGAAGATAGCGGTGGAGGGGAGGAGGAGAAGGAAGAAGGGAGGCGAGGGGAGAGCGAGGCCTAAAAGGGCAATTTGAAGGACAACACCCTTAAAAAGCGGGAGGGCAGAAAGGTGACGGACAAGGACTCGCTGAGTGCATGTGTGTGTGTGTGGTTGGTAAAGCACTTTCGACCTCCACCGTTGCCCCGCCGATGGCACCGCATGCTCTCTCTCTCTCTCTCTCATAGCTCTCTGACCTTCAGCCAAACACCCCTCACACTGTCTGTCACACCGTCTTCCCTTCTGCACGCTACAGCTTTATACGTCAGTAACATAAAATCCACTTACATGTGACTGACTCCGTCTCACGGGCTCATGATTACGGGGTGTAAAGATATACCGAGCTCGTGACTCATTTGATGGCGTCAAAAATGTAGTTTAGTCCTGGAGTGTAAAAACAGAGTCTGTTATCAAAGTCAGGTTGAAGGAATGAATCGGTCTTGAATGTCTGGTTACACTATAAGTGCAGGAGTATTACCACCATGTATGTGGCTTAAATGTTACTTAGAAACTTAACTTAACTAACCAAACTTAAAAACGTACCAAATATCATCTGTCTCTCTACTTAGCTCTCATTTCTCAAGGCTTATGGGACGTATAACGTATATATCATCATGATATATGATAATGATAATCCTCTCCTATTGTCAGGGCATTATGGCTCTGGGCCTTCAATATCAGTCACATGCGATGCTGGTTATCTAGGATTTGAAGGTTATTTGAGTATTACACTCTGGATCAGATAAATGCCAAAAAAATGTTAATGTCAAATATAAATCAATATTTAGCAGTGTAGCAGAAACCAATTTCCCAGCCAGCAATTTGTATCATGACACGTATTGTGAAATTTTTATATATTTTTACGAGAATTTACTGGACAGGACAATAAAAAAAACAAACCAATTTCTGTTGCTCAGACCAGCACAAATAAAGTGACAGCGTGAAATCTGTATGAAATGGGTCAGTTTGTCTCTCTAAATTCAGGGGTTCAAGAAGGATGTGCTAGAACCTCAAACAACCTTCTGGAAGGTTTTGCGGGGAACCGTTAGTCCACAGTGTAAGGGCAGTATCTGTGCCCCGCACCCCACTCACCATCATCCTACCTGACCCCTGTCCTCTTATCTTCATCCCGCTACAGCCGTGATTTATGGTGTGTTCCCAGCCTGCACTCTCATCCCCCTCTCCCTCTCTCGCCTCCCCTCTCATGCAGACCACAGACCCACACAGACAATTACATTGCGAGTCAATGAATGCCTGTACGCTTGTGTTTGTGCTAAAAGCATACACTTATATTATGTATAGTTCAGTGTGTGTGTGTGGGAAAGTGAGAAAGAGAGGGTGGGGGGGGGGGGGAGTGTATTTTATGGGAAAGTGGCATTTATGGGAAATTAAACTAAACCCCTCCCACAACTGTTCCTCTCTCTGCCCCATCCATCTCTGCACTTGCAAACCCACTGACGGGTAGATCTCTCCATCGTAAACATCTTCTCTCTCTTCTCCAGGTTTCAGCAGAGTAAAAGACGTGTTGTATTGCAATCAGGGTAAATTACCTTCCCACTCCTTTTTTTTTTCTTCCACATGGAAAAACATTAAAAAAAAAAAAGGTTTGTGTAAACCAATGAGGAAATAAAACAATCACTGAGTGTGTGCTCTTAAATCAGAGCTTGAACTGAGTGAGGGTGGCCTCGCGATTACAAAACCTCCTCATCCAAAAAGCTTACGGGTTTAATCCCCACGTCAGCCAAACCGCACAAATGTGAGCCGTCGTAGTGTCCTTGAACGAGACGCCGAACCCCTATCTTCTCTCCCTTTATACGACACCGTCACAGCATAGAAAATATAACGCATTCTACTTAATCGGCCATATTGCTTGATTGAACTGACAACAACAACATATTTAGCACAGTGAATAATGAGAACGACTGGAAAGTGGAGCAGAGCTGGGGGGCGGGGGGGCGGGGGTTTTAGCACGAGACGACTTTATTTGGTTACACTTGAGCGGAGTCGTTGAACTGAGTGGGAAATCTGGCTAACCTGCAGCGGAGGCCATTTTTAACCTGGCCCGGAAGATTCCGCAGTACAAAGTCTTTTACACTCCACTGCTTTTACTGCAGTGCCCTGTATTACGCACCATGCCTCTATCTCTCTCTATCCCTCCCTCTCTCTGTCTCTCCATTCCCTCCCTCCCCCCCTCCCGACTCCCCCGGCCCTTAAATTGCAACTGAGCTGATCCTTATCCACTGTCTCTCTCGAGCCGATACTTGAGGCTACAGGGAGAAACGTCAGGCTAAATTATAAGGGGAGATAAAGCAACAGGGGCACATGCAGAAATGCAAACACACACACACACACACACACACACACACACACACACACACACACACACACACACACACACACACACACACACACACACACACACACACACACACACACACACATCCATCCATGCATCCATCCATCCATGCATGTACGAACACACAAGCATCACAAGTCCTTCCCTAGATGTAAGTTGAATTATATATGTGTTGATGCTTTATCCTCTGCAGGGTAAGAGAGTGAGTGTG
Source organism: Hoplostethus mediterraneus (assembly GCA_034670385.1). Taxonomy (NCBI): domain Eukaryota; kingdom Metazoa; phylum Chordata; class Actinopteri; order Trachichthyiformes; family Trachichthyidae; genus Hoplostethus; species Hoplostethus mediterraneus. Next base: position 1,237,117 of record JAXDDW010000015.1, read on the forward strand.
TGTGAGAAAGAGAGAGAGAGAGAGAGTGAGAAAATGAGAGTGTGTGTTTGCCATTCAACCCCTGCAGGACACCAATCCCATGTCCCAATAGTCTGAGATAATATGGAGTCCCTTACCAGCTTAGACAGGAGTAGATTGGCCTGCACAGCAGGCCTCCGCTATTAGATCACACACCATTATTTAATTAGCACAGCTATATGGATGAGGGTGAGGAGGAGGAGGGGGAGGGGAGAGGAGAGGAGGAAGAAACAGGAAATGGAGAGGGAGTCAGGGGAAGCTAGGAGAGCTAGAGATGAGAGGCGCAGGAAGAGGAAGAGGGGATGAAAGATGAAAGATGAAAGAAAGTGTGTAGAGCAAACCAGGGAGTGATTACAGGAAGAGGGAAGAAAGGGAGGACGAGGAAGAACAATGTGTGAGTCATCTGGACTGGGAACTCGCTCCAAATTTTCCTGGACTCTCTTTAAAAAACGTAAAACACCGGATTCAGTAAAAACAAAAAGAAACGATTCATTGCTCTTCCTTCGCTCCAAGATTACACTCCTTGTAAAAGCTAGCAAAGCCTGTGTCTCCGTCACAGAGAAGCCGTAAGCAGAGGGTATAACCCAGTGAGCGTTTTATTGTCTCCGTGTCAGTGACAAGGAGGCAGCTGGAGTAGCATTGTGCAGCGCTGTAAACACACCACTGGCCCATGGGAAATCGATACGGCCCCATGGAGCATGGTATTGCCTTGCTGCACTGTCTCCCTCCCTACCCACTCGCACTCTCCCCCTCACTCCCCCGCCGTCCTACCCACCCCTCTGACTTTCCCCCCCGTCTCCCAGGATAACCTGCTTTACCTGACAGTCCCACCCATTATCCCATTCCTTTTTATTATCGCTTGCAACAGATTCAGTCTGACCATAGATCCTATTTCTCCCAACAAGGCCTTTCTGCCTTTAGTGGGTAAAAGAGTATCCAGCCAAAGTGAATCTCTGGCAGCCTGCTTCTAATGGAGGCCGGTGTTTGTATTGTTGGGGGTGAAAAATGACACCATCTCATAGCTGCCTGTTCCTCTAATAACAGCCATTAACACTGGAGGGAGGAGAGATAGGTAAGCTCCATCACACAGCCACACACACACACACACACACAGCCGTGGACACACACACGTGCACACACACCTAGGAATTAACGCGCACGCAACGCAAAATACACAACCACAAATGAACATGCACTTGTGTGCAGTAACATATACGCAGATGAAACTGGAGAGGTGAGGGAGTGAGTCAGGGGAAACGTCTGAGGAAGAGGGAGTGGAAGAGAGTAAGATTAGGATAAAGTGTGTGTGTGTGTGTGTGTGTGTGTGTGTGTGTGTGTGTGTGTGTGTGTGTGTGTGTGTGTGTGTGTAAGCTATACTCACATTCCTCCTCTTTGGGGTCCAGCTGTGTAACGCTGATGGAGAGGCGGTCGACACGCTCCTGCAGGGAGTTGACCCGGAAAGAGAAGGAGTGGGCCTCGTTGAACAGCTCCCCGAACAGGTCCTCAGCATACTTACCTACACACACACACACACACACACGCACACACACACAGAATATGTTTCATGCATCATCTGCAGCGTTCAATCAAAACAAACAGCTACCTACCAACTTGCATGTGTTGAAGTGGAAATGTGTGGAACAATTTAACACATTTTATTCAAGGTAATTAACAGCTCTGCATGCAGCGATAATGAGAAAAATGTGTTTGTGTCAAAATTGCTGTTTCTCACACATGATGGTCTCCGCTGACTGTTGGTGACAAATTGCAACGTCTACTTTTTTTGTGACATTCCTCTTAGGGAGAACATTTTCAATTGCACATACCTCTATAGGAGTTATGAGCTGTCAAGCCTCAATATTGGCTGCTCTAGGGACCCGCGGTCCCCACCACTTGCTCACGACTTTTCCTTCTGAAAAGCTAGTCTAAAAACCCCACGTCAAACACATATAAGCACATGACAAACTTGAACGAGGCAGGTTCATTCTGTTCTGTGCCAAATGTCACACTTTAAGATTAACGTTTGCCATTACTGATATTGAGAGCTGGGAGAAAAACGCTGTGTCGGTGGAGACAGCAGATCCCTGGGGCAGCTAACATTGGAGGCCGACTGCTCCTGAACTCTGGAGATGTGTGCTAGAAAATGTTCTACCAAAGATAGTTTTGTTTTATGAGAGTTGGGGCAAAAAGGAAGATACCAATTAGCTCTTGACAGACTTCAAATGGGGAAACTTACTTTTTACTTCAAGTTTCTGTAAAGGGAGCAGATCTCCAAACAGTGCCAGTGTGCACGCCGGTTTCTGTCCTGCTAAATGTACACAATGATTTCCCTACGCAAAGCATGGAGAGCATTCAATGACATTAGATGTGCACTCTTCACCGACCACTACCCTGTGAGCTGAATCAGTCTGATCAAAGCTCACAAGTTGTAGCCATATTGTACACATTAAAGGCCCCACATTATGGAAAACGGTTTATTCCTGGCGCTTATACATGTTCCACAGGAAATTACTTCCCTAAGCAGCTGAGAAAATTTGAAAACTGGAAGTCAACCAGTTTTTCTGTATTTTCCTTTTCCCCAAAACGGTGCCAAAGATAGGAGAAAAACGGCCCGTTTCAGAAAATGGTTCCCCTGTGACGTAATGGGGAACAAGTCCAGCCCCTCTCAGAGCAACCCTCTCAGCAACTGCCCACGCCCAGTTGAACAACCAATCCCATTTACGTCATCGCAAAATGCAGCTCACGGCAGTGCTGCAAGCCGTTGCTTATGGTGCATTCCATTGTATTCGGAAATCGGAAACTCCAAGTCGGTATTCCTAACTTCCAATCTAAATGTGTTCCAGTGCATCTGCTCAGGGAAAACATAATCGCCCGCAGCAAACTCATGTTTGTATGGTAAGTCTCAGAATGTTACAAGCATCTAAACTCAACATCAACTACTACAGCGCCATTAGTGAAGAGAAGCGCATATCACATCCGGACGCAGTTTTTTCCGAGTACACTGGAATGCACCATTACTTTCCGACGAGTGAAGCTAAAACAACAGGAGAAACAATCAGGAGATATATCAACGCTCCAGTTATTATTTTGTAGGATGCAGGCAGCAACATAGATCCCTGCACAGTCTCCCAACACGTGAAAATGCAGGACAGAGTGGATTAATTTTATTTTTAACAGCAACGGCTACAGTTTTTTTCTGTGTGATCAGTCCTCAGACTGCTTGTGCAACAGGCAAGATTAGCATCTAAATTGAAGCTTAAAGATGGAGCAATTCATAAGGTACGTGACCCATCTGCAAAATTGGAATCTGTAAGCGTCACCATGTTTTGATTTAATTTACCAAATTAGTCTGGTTAGTATATTCAACTGCTGGTTATTCGGGGCTAGCCACGGGCTTGTTGGGTCTGGAAGAAGTAAGAAAACTAAAGCTGGAGTCATTAAAAGTAAAGTAAAGAAAAATTAAAGTTATTGGTTGGAGTCAGAACTCATCTTAAAGTTATTTGTTGGGACCAGTGTCTGTTTTATAAGTCTGTCGAACGTGTCAGGCTTGGTAAACTTTAGCCACCATTAGTACAATCACGTTTGGTTGTTTGGCTGCGCTGTTTGGATGCAAATAGATTGCATCCAATAATATATTGGTTAACTAGCGCAACACAATTGTCAATCCTAGCTTGTCTGCAAGTTGTATTCAATAAGCTTATGGCCATGAGCCTTAAATAGACCGGCTACAGCAGAGAGTGTCACTCACACACCCACATACACAAACACAAGGCAGGAAAGTACAATATTACACAGAATTGTTATCAGTGAGAAACTAAGTGGAACCGCCTCAGCTGCCTCTTCCCATTCTGGGTCAGACTCCGGCTCAAACATGTCCGGTCTCAGTGCTGGTTCTGGAGCAGGCCGCCATGGTTATGGTAGATTTCTGCATCAAGCTTATTTGTTTACCTTGAGCAGCATGGGCGCTGTGCTCTCCGCCTCCACCAGGCGATTCCGTGTAGGTTGTATGTAATGAGCACTGCTCTGATTGGCCGCGATTGAGGCGTGAGGCGGCCAATCAGAGCAGTGCTCATTACATACAACCTACACGCCCTCAAAACAGCCTGTTCTTTACAATGGAGAAAATGAGAGACTGAAACACCACAGAAGCTGGTTTTAGGATTTTTTTTTGATATAGACCCCCAGGAACAGTTTAAATAGCCCAAAATTAGTACAATACCCCCCCTTTAACATTTTAGATTAAATAATACATAATGAAGCATATTTGAAGATCTGCTCTGTAAACCTGATAATGTGAATAGCCAAGAATGCACATTTGTTTTTTATTCTATTTTTTTTATCTACTGTATATATCCAAAACTATCGTGCTGCAATGACCACATGTCCCCTTAGGGATCAGGTTCATAAGGTTCTTCATTATCGTTCTTATTCCTGCCATTTACTGTTGTCAAATTAGACAAATTCATTTTTTAATATTTTTTCTGACACAGGAATGTAATTACAACTGCCCGGAAAAAAGCATACAATATGTTTTATGAATTAAACCTAAATGACCAAGTGCTTGAAATTGACTAAATAACTGATAACTGATAATAATAACTGAATGGTGAACCAACCACCAAAAAGAGGGCTGATGTGGTGTGTATGGATGTGAGTAAATGTGTGACAGAATATACTGTATATGTATCTATGTACGTGTGTGTGTGTGTGTGTGTGTCCGTGCTACTGACTGAGGCTGCTGAGCTGGCGGATGACATTGGCCAGGGAGACGTTGGTCACACACTCCAGCTCATTCTTGATGTTCCTGGGCAGCACCGTGTGGCACAGGTGCCTGGGCTCAATGCTGCGCTTCACCAACGGCATCCTTCTGCTGCGATACCGCTACCTACCGACCTATCACGCCCAGGAGTAGGACAGGAGAGGAGAGGGAGGGAGGGGTGGGAGAAGAAAGAAAACTTCATTAGTGCACAAAGCTTTGTTACATTGGTGATTTAGCTGCCTGCAACAGCACCAAATTCATTACGAGAGAGAGAGAGAGAGAGAGAGAGAGAGAGAGAGAGAGAGAGAGAGAGAGATAGAGAGAGAGAGAGAGAGAGAGAGAGAGAGAGAGAGAGAGAGAGAGAGAGAGAGAGGAACATAAAAGGAGAAGCCTTGTTACACTGATTGCTTTGCTATCACAGTACCAGAATGATCACAACAGAGGGAGGGAAGAGAGAGGCTGAATGAGAGAGAGAGGATAGAGTGGCTGAGGTGGGAGTGAAGGGTAAAAAGGTCACGTGGAGAATGAATATAGTGTGAGACGGTCTATAAAATACAGTAGCGATAATAGAGATATAAAAGGGGAGGAATGTAAGAGAAGTGAGGTGCTTTCATCACTAACAGCTATGTCGTCCTTCCACGTGTTTCACCGAGTCAGCGCTATCTTGTCCTCGTCATCAAGTATAGCCTAGCTAATGTATTGTAGCACACTGCCTGTCTGCCTGTTCAGCCATGCTAATGGCATTAGGGCAGCAGCATTGGGCTACTTAGCCCCAATTCACCCCCATCCATACCAATGCCAGAGACAGGGAGGCTTGGCCAAAACTGCAGAGGAGAGCGAGCACAGCGACTGCAATGATCTAGGCCAGAGAATGCATGGAGACTGGACTGCATGGAGAACGGCACATGTAGGCCGATGTGACTCACGTGCAAATTCACGCCTGCATTATATTGATGCATGCTGGTATACACACACACACACACACACACACACACGCACACAAACAAACCCTCTTGTACACTTGCAACAACATGTTAAGAAGTGCCTGCTACTCCCTGCTGGGAATTGAAAAAGCACCCCACCAGCCGCCGCTCCCTGCCACCTTTTCCTCACTAGAAAAATCCTGAATGCGTAAAAGGAGAATCTTATAAAACAGGCTCTTCTCCACAAACCACTAGTGACTCTAAGGCACTCTCCCAAACTAGCTGTCTAGATACACTACTTTCCATACAGTGCCAATACTTCCAGTAAAAGAGAGGGGAATTCAGGAAGGAAGAGGCTATGACAAGGATATGATGCGAGTCAAAGGAAATGGTGTGCCTGAGGACCTATGACAGTAGGAGTGATGCATAACATTGCCGCCACAGAAAAAAAAAAACCTTCTTTCTGAGTGAGTGAAACCGATTCAAAAAATCCACAATAAAGTGTCAAAATATATGGCTGTCAATCTGATAATAAGACTATTTGCCTAGACTAGAGGTTCCTCCAAGGTTAGTGAAGACTCATGCACAATACGAGATAAGGGATGATCGAATAAAAGAAGGGGGGGAGAAACAAACACGGTGCAATAGGATGTTTAAAGAAAAGGAGGATGAGAACAGAGAGAGCAAAGAGACAGTGTGTTGAGAGGGACAGACAGCTAAACACCATCTCACCCTCTGCGACAACATCAGCTAATCAAATGAACCTCGTCTGTCTTCCATTACAAACGTTCTCTTTAATTAGAAAGGGCGTGTGCGGCGATGTGAAGTTTAGGTGCTCAAACGGACCGGCTGATTGACTGGGCTCGACACGGGGAAGGCCTCGTTAAAATACACTCCGATTAAACTTCGAAGGGCTGACAGCTTTTAATGTCATCCCGTATTCTTACTGATGTTGCAGTCATGGGGGAATAAACATGATTATTGACCGTATCCATAAAAATGTAGGGCAAGGATAGCTATTCTAGGAAATGGCCCAGCTAAACATGGTTAAGGGGGGGGGGGGGGGGGGGGGGGGGAAGAGAGGGAGTCCTGTTAAAGGCTTTGTTGAGATGATTCATCTTCGAATCGTCGTAAATGGCAGCATCCATGCCCGTAAAAGGGAAAGACGAGGACCCACACTTCTCCAAGCCGCTGTTAAAGTGGTGTGTGTGTGTGTGTGTGTGTGTGTGAGGTGTGCGGGCGATGTTATTGCGACACAAACCTAAACAGAGCACCAAATCCCTGCCCACCATTTGAAAAAACAAGCCACCATGTCCCCTTTAAAGATTAATTTATTTTCCTCTCTATCGCACACACACACACACACACACCCACACACACACACACACACACACACACACACACACACACACACACACACACACACACACACACACACACACAGCCCTCCTGATTGGGACCACCTGTTGACCCAATGCTGCTGACATTTTCCCCAGGCTCTTGTAGTCAAGGCAATGCTGGGCTGCCACTTCTCAGTGTGTAGGTGTGAACTCAATTGTTACTGTCAACCTTTAAAAAAAACAGGCCCATTGCTTCCTTATGTAACGTCCGCACACAAATATATTCAGGGATGTGATCACGATACTCACAAAAGAAAAGATAGGAAAAGAAAAGAAAAACAGGAAAACAACAATCTCCCTTTAGAAATTAATGAATATAAATGTCCTAGATAGATAGAAAAAGTGACAGATAGACAGACAAGCAAACACAGGTTGCATTCCTGTGCTGCACATGCACACTAGCATATTCACACAAGCACGCGCGCGCACACACACACACACACACACACACACACAAATATAAGACAAATATATCTGCCGGTCAAGCTCCCACTGTTTCTCACACACCTCCCCCTCCGCCCGGCTCCTCCATCCTTCCCTCCTCCCTCCAGCTCTCCATAAAGGAAATGTGTTGTCCTCTTAACCTCCCTCCTACCTAGCGTGTCATGCAAGTTATTTCTGAGGACGGCAGAGAACAGGTTTTTCAAAACGGAAAAAAAGTAAAATGCTCTCAGATTGTAGTGAGAGGATAATATGGCTGCACATCCATCCCTGTTTTAACCTCTGATATGGTTCGAACGCAGGTTATAATGCTACACATGTTTTCTTTGGATAACCTATACAAAAAAAAAAATCTTATTATGGATATCCCTCTCCTTTTTTAATATATTTTTTTAGCATTTATGCAAACTTTTTTCTCTCAAAGGCATACGACAACATGCATGCGCACAAGGCACTGGTCCACTGAGGCTTCCGTACTATGACAACTCTGTCACGGGCTCCCACGAGAAATCATTTATTAATCACTTCACTCACTTTGTTCTGAGACACTACACAGAAAGAGGAAGAGAAACAGAGGTGCTGCTTTGGCAATGTTGTTTCTGATGAACAGTCATGCCATTTAAGTAACGGATAGAGAGACAGAGAAAAAGAGAGAGAGAGATGTGTTAGATTATGCTTCATCATGAGACCAAGCAACAGCACGAGCTGACAAAGTAATCCACCCCCAATAACAAGTCCATCATTCAGCTTTGGCCTGGGCTGCTTCTGCTCGGGTATCTACCAAAATATATACATTTACCCATAAGCCTCTTCAGCAATAGCACAAACAAATGGACCTACATGAGCCATGCTGCTTCTGACTGAAGTCCAGCCCATCTTTTGCTGATGACGATGATGATGATAGCTAATTGTGCATTAATCATGCTTACTTTTGTGGAATGTGGCGTGATCAAAACGTATTACAATTAATTCAGGCTAAGGGCAGTATAGCATTGATCAATTACATAAAAAACATGTAAGCAAACAAACTGATAGGTAGCTCTATTGGCCGTAGAAGGTTGTGATGTTCAAGTAAACATGCCATCATCTCCTCTGTCCAGCTAAACAGGTTTGATCACCTTCTGAGACCCTCCGGAGGAATATAGGCGCCTGATCCAACTTGTGTACTGTGGCTCTCCGCTCGGCTTAAATCCCCCCACAAACCTGCTCTCTGTTCCCACAATCCCCTGATCAATACACGGGCTTAGCTGCTAGAAACACTGGACGAGCACGCAGGCCTCTAGAAAACAAACACCCTGAGAGAGAGGGATGGAAAGCGGTGGTGGAAGATAGATGGAGGGAGGGACGATGAGAAGGGGGGGCTAAGGAAAGCAGAAAGCAGCGGGGGAGAAGCAGGAGTAGAGAGACAGGGAGCAGGAGGTGGAAGAGAGAGCATATAGGAGGCACAGGAATGGATAGAGAGAGAGAGAGAGAGAGAGAGAGAGCGAGAGAGACAGAGAGAGACAGAGAGACAGAGAGACAGACAGGAGTACCTGAGAACAGTGGGTTGACTAACAAGATTAGAAATACTGAGAATACTGAGGCTATAAATTAAAAGTCACATGACAAGACAACACCATGGCAACCTGACAAAGTGCAATCACTAAACAATGGTTTCCTGCACGGACAAGGAGGCTTAACAAGCTGCACTTGCACCTTTCCAGCAATACAAAGAACTTAATGAGAAATCACTGAATAAAAGAGTTCACAGGAAGCGCTCCTCCACCTGGCCGATGTGGGGAGATATAATCATGACCAGTCAAAGTGGTGATTTCAAACAAAAAGCACTTTTTTAGCCTTGGTTTTTCCAGGTTTCTCTGATTGGGTCTGCTCTTGTGCAGCACTGCACTACTTCACATTCATAGTTCAACACGTTCCAGCATTCAAAATCAACAGCTGTCCAATAGTCCAGAAAAAAATAGAAAAAATATTTGGACAAGTGGCACGTATTCGTCACTTGTGGTTTTCGCTTCGGTAAGAAGCAGTCACACTGTCACCACTGTGTAAGACATGCGATTGGTTGAAAGCTTTGAGTCATGCAGTGGGAGCTTTGACAAGCTTCTCAACTCTGAGGAGACGAGTGAGAGAGAAAGTGAGAGAAAACCAAAAAGATTTAGGAGATAGGATGAAGCGGAAAAGAGAAATGAGTAATGATGGGGGACATGGCAAGTAATGTAGAAATTACATACTACCCGGTGTCAGGATTTCCCTCAGATTGCAAATGCGTAAGTGTATTGCTCGTAGCAAACAGAGAAGATAGACTACCAAATATATGTAAGACCAATCCACTACTGCCATGACTGACAGGCCGATATGAGAAAGCCAATATCGTGCACTACCTACCTGCTGCTGTAAAGGGACACACATTTTCTAGCAAGCTACTAATTGGCAGTTACCAAACAGGACAGGACTGTGGTGTTTTTAAACTGGTTGGTTTAATAGTATGCAGTCAACACTCAATTGGTGTTGTGGCCTTCATCATCATTATTATTATTAATAATAATAATAATAATAATAATAATAACAGAATGCATAGTTTGGTTGGTGGTTTTAACATTTGATGTTTCCTGTGGCAAGTTTTGTTAACCTGCTAAATTATAAAAATGGTCACAGTAGATACACAAATAGTTTTTACATGGAATTTGTTTCCCCTAATACATATGTATGTTCATCTGGAGGACAAGTGAAAATTTGGTGCCATTTGTCCGAAGAGAAAGTTAAAAAAAAAGCTAAAATCAACTCCTGCATTCAAACTGTAGGAGGTGCCTTGTACAACCACAGTGTCTTGCTGTTGGCCACTGGTCAACTCCACTGGAGCAACTGGAGTGACTTGTTCAAGGGCACCTTAACACTAGTTGTTGACGCGTGGCAGAGTGTTACTCATTCCCTTTCCCTGACCACATTTTATCAGCAGGTCTGGTTTCAAACTTGCAACCCTCCAGTCACATGCCACTTCTCTAAACTTAGCTTCTACTGTGGCCCAAGACCCAAGTAGAGTCGAGTTGGTTGAGAGAAAATATTTTTCAATAGGCTATCCAACAACCTATTCAGCCTAATGCACATGAGGAGCTATTTCGTTTTTTGAGCCATTTTATTTTCATCTAATGCTCAGTCCTGGTCATGGACCTGCATGGAGCCACACCTGCCTGCTGCTATTCCAACATAGTAAATCGGAGGCTGAAAGCGAACAAGGCATTTATGGCTTTCAAGTGATTGCTGTGAGACAGATTTCTGACCATTCAGCACATTAACCGCTCCATGAAAGAGGGTAAGAATGACAGAATTGCTTAACATTGAGAAAATCACCTTCTACCATTTTTAATTTTGCACTCATTCAGTGAACAAGGCAGCTGACTGGTCTGCCATTCACAGAGGACTATGGCTCCCCTGTATTTTTCCTTTCTTTTCCTTTATGTTTTCGTCCCTCATTGACTAAGGCCCATACGATCCATATAAAAAGGAGTGATCAGGGGTGATCATTGCCCAAACAATTATTTCACATACCTGCAATTTTCTCCTTTTCCTTCTTTATTTCTCTTTCCAATCTATAGGCTAGCAAGTCTCTTTCCTTTCTGCCCCCCCCCCTTACAACTGTCCTCCATTCATCTTGGGTGGTGCTTCCCGCTGTCACCCATCACCATGGCAACAGCTGCAGTGGGATGTCATTGGTCACTTTATAATATCCCAGGAGAGGCAGAGGCAAAGAAAAAAAGAACAACAGAAAAGGATAAAGAATGAATGGGCAAGGACCAGGGTGCAGGGTGATGCTAGCAATTGATATATGAATGAAATAAGTGTGTGTGTGTGAGAGAGAGAGAGAGAGAGAGAGAGAGAGAGAGAGAGAGAGAGAGAGAGAGAGAGAGAGAGAGAGAGAGAGAGAGACGGAGATCAAAAAGTCCTCATCTATTGTGTACAACACAAAGCAGGGCACGTGCCAGCAGAGAGCAGGGGGCCTCCACCGGTCCGGCTCATTGCACTCGGGACAATATGTCTGACGAGAAGCTCTAATGAATCCTAATGGAGCATTTACTCACTCACACTGACACACAATAGCGCCACTGGAATGCTCCAGTATGGAGCAGGTCAAGGACCCTTTATGTAGAGGGCTGGGTGACACCGAGACCCTTCAAGGACCAATTTTTGAGGAAATTGGCTTGTTGGTTGTAACTTAAACGAGTGGACTGGCAGAAAAAACACCACCACCAACTCCAGATTACTAAAAGGCCTATCTTCTTACATGCCAGTTGCCTATGGGCACTTAACCTACTGTGTGCTAACGTGTTAGCATGTGCACAGGACAGAGATATCTACCAGAGACACGAGAGATGATTTTGGCGGTGCTCCTATCGCAACACGTAAAAGGTAATTTGACCAAGGAGACAATTTCCTTCAATGCACCGTCAACTAAGATCACACACACACACACACACACATTCAGTAGGTCCTGTAGATTTTTTTACAGGGCAGTTTTGGTTGTAGGACCCAGGTTTGCTCCTCCTGGGCTCCATGATCAGTTTCAGTAGCTGCTGCAGTTGAAGAATATCTGTTATTTGTATATTTACATCATAACATATGATATGATATATTAATTGCCTTCTCTATTCTTGTTTTAACCCGTAGTGTTATGTTACCCATGTAGCCCATGGTAGCCCTCCGTGACCAGGAGTACAAAAAGAAAGGAAAAGGCAGGGAACACACACCTCCTACCAGACAAGAATATGAATTGTGTGTCCAAAAATGATATAACAAAAACACAGAGAGAGAGAGAGAGAGAGAGAGAGAGAGAGAGAGAGAGAGAGAGAGAGAGAGAGAGAGAGAGAGAGAGAGAGAGAGAGAACACAATAGTGAGGCAGTGTGTGGAATTTAATGGAAATGGCCTGGGCTTCTGAAACAAGACAGGCCTTGTGAGTGATTTAAAATTCATGGTCTGATGCCCAGTTTAGAGACCGTCCTCTCAAATAAAGACCACCAGTTCGATCCCTGCAACAGCCAACGTGTGTCCATACACAGTCCTGCAGCAAGACTCTGAACCCCTGCTGCTCTCTCATAAGTTCTTCTGGAGTGTGAACTAAATGCCGTAAATGTAAAATGAAAATGTACATACACACACACACAGCACTGTTCTAAACTCTTACATCCAGCAGCTTGAAGTTGCCTGCAATCTTTATGTCAAACCAGCTCTAACATTTTCTACCCTCCTCCTGTGAATCGGAGAACTATCCACCTACCGACACGCACTACAGCTGAGCAGAGCTGGGTTTCTTCCTACGCTATCAAAGGGCTGCCAGCATAAAAACACGGAGGCAGCCAATCAGGGAGGTTGGCAGAGCCGCAGCGGCCAATGGCAGGAGGGAGCAGAGATCAAACTGGTGAAGCGTACCAACAGCTGGTTTCAATCAGTAATTCAGACACTCGGTACAGAACGGCTTCCACAGCTCATTTTCTGAAGAAAAAAAAAACCCAGAAAAGAGACAAAAGAACTGTACTTTGTCAAACTCAAAACTTATCAAGGGGAGCGCTGGTTTCCTTTAGCTGGTGTAAGATGAGGCACTTTTTCTTTGCGACTCTGGAGACTCGACAGGGGGAAAAAAACATGTCTGGCTCATCTTTTTTGCGATTCTAATGAGGAGCCTTAAAAATGTAAATGCTATTTGTTCTCTCATCTTCTTTCTCATTAGAACTTAAGCTTTGGAATTACATTTTTATCCCCTTTATTAAGGCCAGGCACTTTTTATCACACGGTATTAAAATGCTGAATATGCTGCCTTCCCGTGTCTACGATTTAATCAGCACATCATTGGATAGAAATGGATAAAATAGAGAGGGAGAGGCCTAATACTGGAGCCTTATCAGACACCACACCTGACTCCAGCACCCCCCCCAACTGGGGATGGGCAGACCATGATGCTTTGCTGCTGCTGCTGCTGCTGGTGAGAACAAACTGTCAGAGTTGACAGGAGAGGGAAAGCTGGTGCCTCTGAACAGCGAGAGGTCCCTGGTGCACATGTGTATAACACAATAACACATTGACATACATACATGAAGCGTGCTGCAATTTCCCACCTGACAACAACCAATCAGGATGGCAGGAGTTATCATTAAAGCAGTATGGAAATACTAGAATACTAGGCCTAATATCATCAAAACAACTTCCCACATCCTAACCCCCCGGTATGTACAAGACCCCCCCCACCCCCGCCCCTCCCCCGCCCCTCCATCACTGCAGATCGCGTGGCAGAACATACCATGGCATGTGCGAGTGTGTCTGCCTGCCAATTACAATTCGGTACCAGCCGGCACCCCTTCAGTGGTGAGATGACACCTCGCGGGCCCTCAACAGTGAGGTGCTATAACACACACACCTCTTGTTGTCAGGCTAAAAATACACCTGCAGAACTGTAGCGCTGTCAGGTCGGGCTCAGAGAGCTATGCTAACTGCAGGCAGGAGGAAAACTTCAAAACTCTCTTGCTAGGCAAAGTCTTTCTCTTCGTATGACCAAATTCCACCTCATCTCGGTGAGTCGAGTCCTCGTCTCTGACCGTGGTCATTTCTCACGTACCGGTTAGACAGTGAGTGGTCCCGTTGAGGCAAGGCAGTCGTTTAACACCATGCCCTGCCTCTCCTCTCGACCTGGCCAGCACTGATCAAAGTGAGCATCCTGGCACACCGGTGCTCAGATGGTACTCAGGTACGCAGATGGCAGCGAGCCAGTGGCTGGCAGGCCTTCTGGACTGTAATAACATTGCCTGGCAGCTGTAAGCAGGTTCCAGGAGTTGCTCCAAAAAAAACAACCAAATCACAATACTGATTACTGCAATTTCAAACATCACAATCCCTGGCTTACACATCAAGTTGTAAAAAACTAAAAACTAAGCTAATCCCAGTTATTGGCATCTAATCTTCTTGTCCCCTCATAGACTGAAAACAACATTATAACAGAAGCTGTGTCCACATGTATCACCATTCATACTGCAAATGCAATATTCAGCACACTGCAGCATTCTGCAATTTCTTCATAAATATCATGCGGCCCTGAAACTACTATTACTGGAACTTCATATAGCTTAGTCTTAACCCGGTTTCTTTTTTCTTCATACAACTCTTTGGAGAATGAAGCAACAAAGAATCCTTTCCCTTCAGCAAATATCATCTGACAAGCAGAGTGGATGAATGAAAGAGACTCAACAGTGACTTACTGTCCACACTGCTGCAGAGCGGCAGAGCATGATCAATGACGAACCTTATACCTACTGAGTAGACTGACACAGCACACATTGTATTGTGTTACAAAGAGATTAGATTGCTTCAGACATTCATTTAGCAAACATGCTAACTGTAGACGTGCGCAACTAAAATATTCACGTCGGTGTGCCAACATCAATGAGGAGGATGTCTGACGAACAAACCGACTCAAAGAAGTTTATCTGCTGAGTGCACAGAAACCCACTGATATGAATAATGAAAGCCCGCAGCTCAATAATAAATGTCTTCATGCTCGCACTGTGCAGCTGCACTTGTTTGGCCTGTGAGGGAAATTTCAATATACCAACTCCCTTGTTGTTCGCGCAGACGTGAAGGACATGCACATAAGCTAACCACTGCAGCAACCCCTGTCAGCTCAAAAGACAGAGCACATTATAGGGGGGGGGAAGCACCACAAACGTGCAAACACACACACACACACACACACAGGGCCAGAAGGCACAGAAGTCCTATTCAAGCTAGCCAACAAGCCTGTTAGGAGGGCAAAACACTTAAATAAAGTGGACATGCCTGCCAAATGAAACTTGAGCCGTTCCATTCATTGCACCCCCTCATTTGGCAGACAATAGAAATTGGAGAGATGTCGTCCCTGAAGAATACACAACTGTGCTTTGTCGCAGACGATGGAGCCGATCTAGTCTATTTTCTAACTTCATGATACAGCAGATGTGTGTGTGTGTGTGTGTGTGTGTGTGTGTGTGTGTGTGTGTGACGTGTGTGTGTGCACTATTTCAAATATTTTTAATGGATGTGAAGGGAGTTGTGAGTTTTGAACAGACCTTGAGCTCCTGTTTTGCGTACGGGAATAAATAATGTTTCCTAGCTCCTGTGCTGAGCTGAGGTTTTTTTTTTGGGAGGGGGAAGAAAGAGATAGAAAGAGCAAGGAGAGAGAGAGAAAAAAGCACAGTAGAAAAAGACAAAAGAAGAAAGTGGGTGGCAGAGGGGAAAGGGCGAGAGAGAGCATCATCATAGAGATCAATGCTGAGTCCACACCACAGAAGAGAGGCAGGGTAAGGAATGACTGGAGAGGCGTACGAACCGCCAGATACCTCATTTATAGTGCAATACATTGAATATTGTGATTCAATACAGTACAATATACTGATTTATTCTTCCACTTGTCTTTCATCTGACTGAAGTAAAAGGTGGAAATAATATTCCTGAGGGCAACATGGCAGAACCAGGCTCGGTGCTTTTCAACCTTTCAATCACTCTTTGAGCACTTTTTCATTTTCAAATCACTTCACCATCTGATAGAAATAGAAAGAGGTGTTTGATTTATATCCTCAATGTTAAAAAAAAACATGACACATTAATGCAAAACCATACCGGAAAGTATTGCAATATTACACTGTATGATTTGCTACCCCACACCTCTATCCACCTGGTCCTTGTGAAGAGTCTAGCACTCATAGTAAAAGAATGAAAATATTTTTAAACTTTGATCATGGAGCTTGGGTATGCTTATTTATTATCATTAAATAAAAGGGGAAATATATGAACAATTAATTAATTAAAATTAATTGTTCATTTCCACATTTATTTAATTATTTCCATATTTAATGATTTATTTAATGATGTATTTATTTAATATTGTCGCATTTAACCCTCCATACTTGGATGGAAGCTCGGAAGGCACCGGAAAACAATGCTGCAAGAGCATGATCAACTGCATCTCGATAACAGATCAAACCCACACAAAAGTATATCACAGTAAACTGAGTGGAAGTTGGCAGCAGCTGAGGGATGGATATGAGAGAGAGAGAGAGAGAGAGAGAGAGAGAGAGAGAGAGAGAGAGAGAGAGAGAGAGAGAGAGAGAGAGAGAGAGAGAGAGAGAGAGAGAGAGAGAGAGAGAGAGAAGGATGTGTGGGATAAATTGGACTGATCAGACAGTGCCCATGGCAGCTGTGCAAACCTCTCATAGGCTCTCCCTTGAGTGCGTGAGATGTCACCATTTTGTGTCTGTGCATGAACAAGACGATTCTGGGCACAAAGACTTGGCAGAGTTGGCGGTGACGGTTACTGAAGGTGCCCTTGCCGTGAGCAGGCCTGAGACGCTGCCAGTGGGCACAGACTGGCAGGACTGAACACAGAGACAAGACTGAGCCCCTGATCTGAGAGTCTCACTCACTCTTTATCGACATCTCACTTTTAAAATGAGATGCCATGTTGCGTTATACACACAAGCTTTATTCTAACGTGCTGTACATCCATTTTGGATTTTGGATATCTCATCTCGGAACCAACTTTTCCATGTACACACACACACACACAAGCAAGCACACACACACACACACACTTTGACTTTGGTAGGCTGAGAGCAATGAGTGGTGCCACTGTAGCAGCAGGCAGTTCAGGCGTGGGTTGGTCACTCTGTCCTCAGGGCCGTTTTCCATCTGTAGAAACGGCACGGGGGTCAAGAGGTCAGCTGCTGGGCATCGTGTGACCTGTGTCTCATGACAAACCCCCCCCCCCCCCGCCGCCGCCGCCCCTCCCCGATGTGACAGCTATGCGTTAAAGCCCCACTGCAAGGCAAAATGGTGGGTGAACATTGTCTGCATACAAATGGAAAGAGAACGGGGGTGGAGGGAACGAATGATGCCCTGTGGAGCGAGTGGGGTGGAATGTGGTCTAACAATCTCGTATTAACAGCACGCTAGAAGACTGACTCAATGAAGGCCTAGACCATCCACTCCATTACGCCATTATACTGAACAATGATAAGGGCATTGATTTGCAAGGCCTGCTAGGCAGTTTTGGAAGATTTGGAGATTTCTAGACTGTAGTGGACTGATATTAAGCTGTCCCCCATCATTCAATTCACTGTATTTAGATGGAGGTTGAGAGTTTAGGTGTGTACTTCTGTGTAGATACATGTAAACGTCTCTGTGTAGCTACGCAGAGACGGGTTTTATGGGTAACATGCACGGGTAGACATGCACACCTCCCAAATCTCAACGCATTGTGCGCAGCTGCGGTCGTGTGCGTCAAACAAACTCTGATTGGTTTGGGGGTTTGGCCAAGAACAGAAAACCAAACTGAATCAGACGGAGAATAGCAATGGAGCATTTTGAGGAGCGAGTCTCAGATGAGGTTCGCAAAAAATGAATCTACCACAATGTAACGAGCACGTCTCTTTATTTACACTTTTACCGGGTTTCCGTATCTGGATTCTTCTTCATTTCCTGTACTGTTATTAAATGTGACACTGCCCCGTAATGTACGCGTTAACGATACATGCAAGTATGTTGGCAAACACTCATGTGGACGCACGCACGCACACACACACACACACACACACACACACACACACACACACACACACACACACACACACACACACACACACACACACACACACACACACACACACACACACACACACACACACACACACACACACACACACACACACACACACACACACACAAAATAGATTTGATCATTAGATCAAGCCCACTGCAATACCTTGTCTTCAGTAAAGGTGATATGGCTGACAATGGGACAGAGAGGACAGAGGAGACAAAAGCACCTCTCAGTCCATTTTTGTGCCTTGCCTTTGGTTATCACAGGGCTTTGTAAGGTTCTCTGCTTGTCTCCAATCGGCACATCATGAAAGAGAAGCAAATCCAATTCTTCCTGCAGGTACAAAGCCTCTTGTTCCCCCATTTGCTTCCCTTGGTATCTATTTTTTTCTTATCAGTGGGCACATTTCAAGCCCCCAGCTTTCTCTTCACTATTGGTGAGGCTGGCTAGTTTATGTGTGTGTGTGTGTGTGTGTGTGTGTGTGTGTGTGTGTGTGTGTGTGTACACAAACAAGAGCACTATTGAGGGAGAATCCAGGGCAGCTGTTATCACTGGTTCTACACGATTCCTTGTTATCTTTCCTGGTCAGTCGGACTTCCGGCTTGCCTGTCGTCCCCCTCATCACTGCAGCACTGGTTGTGTGTGTGAGGATGTCTGAGTCATCATGTCCTTGTCAGTCACAGTCACCACTGCGGTCTGTCTCCAGCCAAGAACTCTCTCAATCCTGTGGTTGACATATAAACACCTACTCAGTAGCGATGAATTGCAGAGCCCAACTCTTTTTGCATCACAGGAGAGCCCTTTGCAAACGGGCACTGGACCTACTTTTTGTTTTTTTCTTCTGCTCTCTCTCTATCAGCACTGTCCTTCGTACCTGAACGTAGTACTATTTCTTTGCTGCTCAAACCTGTAACCACCTTGGCCTACTCTCTACAAATGTATCTTCAAACTGTAAGAATCTCAGCGTGATTTCCAACTCCAGACAAACACTTGATAGACACTTGATACTTTTTCTCCAACTCAGAAGATTTTCCAAAATAAGAGCTTTTTGTCTTGTAAAATGATAGAACCAAGAAGTAGCAGTTCATTTAACCTCCTTTTAACCAGGACACCACAGTGACATTTTTCAAGCAAGACCAGAGGGATGTTCCACGAAGCGAGCTTACTACTTATCCAGGCTTATTTCACTTAGTCTGGCTCATTTTCAGGTTTATTCGGTTCCACAAAGCAAGCTCAGCATAGTTCAAGCTAAGTTGCTATGGCAACTTATGCTTCCAAACTAGACCACTCACTAACTGCCTCGGGGCAGGCTAGACATCAGATTAAACCACAGTTGAAGCTTAATCGGTACTAACACTCAACACCGCAACACTGATCCGACTGAAACGCAATGATTTTCAAACAAGGTTCCGCCATCCTAATGTTCAACACTACTACCCTAGACACTATCAGACATAACATGTAACGTTAATAGAAAATAAAAAATATAAAATGATGTAGGCTGTATCGGGGATACAGTCACGGTTCAGAGCGTTGTTAGGCAACCCCATTTAACCATGAGTGATCCAGCGAGACCTCAAGTGCCGTACTGCTTTTAGAAAACAGTTACAACTTATAGAAATAATTATTTGATGACACAATATTAATTTATTTTCTAAATTATTTTTATTTAAAAAATTCATTGAAATAATAAAGTATCTTGAATATATGTCAAGATGTTTCCACGGTTGCCAGGAGACGGCATTCACTGTTTCTGTATGGGATTTACAGTCACTGTAGAACACGCTTTCAGCCGATCAATTTCCAGGATGACACAACCGATTTCATAAAAATATAATAAAAGTAAGAACCAGCTCGGTTGTGAGTTCGATCCCCATATAGGGTCCAGTACAGTACGATGACTGTAATGTAGTAAGATGAAACGTTACGTACAGCCTTTACTACATCATTTATGGCGATAGATAGTACATTTACAGTCTTGAGGTTTCATATATGGCATGGTTTCATTTATAATATTTTTAGCACAGCTTTTCAGTTCTTTAATATTGTTGGAACTTCGTGGAACCGCTTTAGCCCCGATTGATTTGTTAGGTTAACTCAAACCAGGCTTGCGAGGTTAATCGCCGCTTTTCTAAGCCTGCTTTGTGGAACAGCCCCCTGGTCAGGACAGCAGTATCATAATAAACAACAGTATCATAACAGCAGTATCATAATAAACAACAAATTTCACATAGGCAAAATATAATTAATAATTTCACTACATCAAGGGGCCAATCACTTTTCCAGGATAAAAACACTGATGATAGTTTAATGGCAGTAGGTAGACAAGGGCTTAGTGTGTCCTTGAAGCCAGCCATAATCTAAATCCCACATGCAGCCACTCACTGAGACAACCTGGCTGAAATAAAAAGGTTTGATGCACTGAAATGAACCCACCAAGTTTTCCTCTATTTCTATGTTTGATCTATGGAGCAGTTTGAAATTTTCATTTGAAGCTCTAGGCTACGTCTGGCAAACAACTGCCTCTCTGCTTCCTCTCTTCCACTTAATGTTACCTTTGTTTGAACTCAGTGTAGATTCGTATAAAAACCCCGGCCAAGCCTTCAAACACTGCTGAGGTCCAACTAAGACATAGCGGTGATAGCAAAATGGGCTGTCATCATAAACCTCAGTAGAGAGAGTCAGAATTGACTGTGCAGCTCCAGCTTATGTAAAGCAGGCTGAGGGGGGATGGGAATATAGCATGGATGGAAAGGTGAGAAAAGGACGAGGGAGACGGGAATGAGAGACAGAAAGAAAGAAAGACAGCATGCGAGGGCACAGGAAGCTAGTCAAGAAAAGTGGAGGGTGAGACAGAGAGGACTAAGAAGAAGAAGAGGGACTAACAGCAGCAGCAGAAGCAGCAGAAGCAGCAGAAGCAGCGGTGAGACCTGAGCCTGTCTGTCAGTACCTATCAGTACTCCCGAGGCTGAGCCATGAAAACCAGGCTCTCGCCCCAAGCCACCACTACCATTTATGTAACCGCGCACAGGCACTGAAGTGACCTCTGACCTTCCCCCGGCACCAAAGCATGGACCCATGTGGGCCGCAGCTTTACTGTTTAGCCCGAGGACGGTTCTCTTCCAGGCAGCTAATGTCAAGCTCATTCATCTGCAAGGCACCGGAGTTTGGCGGAGAGTCTTAAGGTCACCCTGCTTTGTATCTCCTGTGCCATATTCCAAAAGCCCACAGAGGGAGATGGTTGGGATTGATTGGATGTGTTCACCTAGTTAAAAGATAAGAGGCATACAGACCCACCTCCCCCAACACACACACCCTCCCACTATACTACACCATCATCCATTCATGCTCTTCCTCACTTGTTTGACTTCTAGATGCTCCTAGTTGTGTTTGTAGGCTAAACAATGTTGTGTTTAACGTTGTGAAACATGGGGATACATTAATGTATTTACAGTCCCATTCATTTTTAATTAGTTCGAAACCAGGTCTTGAAGTCTTTAAGACAGATTACCTGTCATATTTGAAAGCACTGGTCGATTAATCGTTGGGATACATCCCCATAATAATAATAATAATAATAATAATAATAATAATAATAATAATAATAATAACAACATTACACACTATAAATTCTCTTCACTTGCTCCCCTCCAGGGAGGCCAGAGCACAGGCTCAGCTACAGAACAGCACATCTGGAGCTGGTAGGGTTTCAGTGTCTTGCTCAAGGACACTTCAGCAGGGAGGGATGATTGCCAACACAGGGTTTTGAACCCAGGTCTGACGATTGTAAGATGGGCCTCCTACTCAGCACGCCACCTTGCTGCTCTCATCAAACCCACAGTGATACCCTGCTCAAATCAACTGTATGCTCTCTACTGCTGCACTGAGTTTTGACTGGCGCTAGTGCTGTTCTCATTTCAGTGTCAGTGACTTAGCGACCCATGCAAACTGTGCTGGGCCGGTCGGTAGCCAGCAGCGTCTTGGTTCATGAAAAACAGTGGAGTAGTGAGTG
Source organism: Hoplostethus mediterraneus (assembly GCA_034670385.1). Lineage (NCBI taxonomy): Eukaryota > Metazoa > Chordata > Actinopteri > Trachichthyiformes > Trachichthyidae > Hoplostethus > Hoplostethus mediterraneus. The sequence continues at coordinate 1,259,280 of JAXDDW010000015.1, forward strand.
GCTGTGTGGAGTGGATGATGGTCCACAGTCACATCCTGCTGAGTGGCTTCGCTCAGGGACGTCCAAGGCAATGAATCACATTCACACATCCACCATCTTGTGGCCCAGGCAACTGCACTGGAGCTAAAAAAAAAAATGCAGAGGGACACACACACACACAGACACAGACACACAGACACACAGACACAGACACACACAGCCTATGGACATTGTCAGAGTAAGGCCAGAGCCTGTTCTCATTATCAACGTATCTGAGTGATACAAACTCAAGATTCTCTCTCTTCCACTTATATAATGTTAGTCTAGATGCTCACTGTAGCTGTAGGCATGTGCCTATAAATGGAAGAAGCTTATGTAAGGGAATCTCTTGTCTTACACAGGCTGTTTTGTCTAGGACTATTTCCCATAGCTGTTTAGACTTCAGAGGCTGGCTTTGATTTCATCACCGTACTACCCAAATTCTAACACATTTAGCATAGGCCTGAGAATAGAAAAGCACATACGACTACCACCCCCACACCTTTACAATTCCTCTGGTACAGCCAGGATTGGGGTGGGAAAGCTAGTCCTCCTAGTGGACTGACAGTATTGCGACTGTATGTTGGGCACTGACTACACAGATACAGTCATTGCTGAGTAAGACTATTTACAACAGGCTTCCTTGCTGGGGCTTTCCGTGAGGTTGGCATTTCCTACGAACCATCAAAGGCAAAAGGCAAGCAAGCATCCATCCACTTCCGATCTTCCCATCTGACATGGAAGCAAAGCATGCATTGAGGGTCTGTGCTGGGCTCCCATCCAAGACAAATCAGACAAGCCTTGTGCTCAGGCCACATGCAAATCCAAAGCAGAGTTGAATCCTCGCTGTGAGCTGTAAATGAACAGCCAAATACTGGCTCCTAATTGAAGGCAGCAGTTTTCTGTGTGCACAGGCGCCCCTGCTGAGAAATTGTGGTCAAACACATTGAGATGCTAAGAGGCTACTTCCCCTCTTGCTCCCCTTTCTTCTCTCAGCGCTTTCGCCTCTAACCCCTCATCATTCCTTGGCCCATCTTGTCTTTGCTTTTTAAAGATTAATTTTATGGCATTTCCAGTTTATTAGACAGTATACAGTAGACATGACAGGGAAGATGAGAGAGAGGGGATAATCTGCAACAACAGCCGTGAGCTGGATTTAAACAAACAAACATTTGCGTGTGTGGTTTGCGCCTCAGCCCAATGAGACACCAGCACCACCAGCCCATTGCATCTTTTATTTTCGCTTGTCTCTACTCCTTCAGCATCTCTCTCCCTCGCTACTCCTAGTACCCTTCTCCGGGACGAGGAAGAAAAATGAGTGTTTATGAAAATCCTAATGAAAATTCAGTGCGTCTGTAATTGAATACGGGTGCCTGCATCCTGACAAGAGGGACTCAAGTAGCGGACGTGATAAACGCGCCTCGCCTCTCATTTCTCCAGCCTCCATCAATCAACACACATCGCCACGACGACCAGGGCAGCGGCCGTTCCAGCTCAATAAGAACCAATCAGTGACAGAAAAAGGGGAAGAAGGGCTGGAGGGTAGATATTTGAGTGAGTAGTAAGGGAGAAATGCTGAGACATTTGGAAGGAGCGTGAGGGAGGGAGGGGGGAGAGAGAGAGAGAGAGAGAGGACCTTTTTTGCTGCCGATCATGGTGTACATCACCGTTTTGCTTAACTTTGCATAGTCTAATCTAGTGAAATACACACACGCCTGGAGTGCAGCGGCGGTGGATTACTTTGAAGTCAGCTGGCTGCATACATACACACTCTCTATCAGTACCTGGGCCCATCGCTACACAGAAGGACATCATATCCCATTAGCTCTTGGGGGCTGCATTGTTCTGAGCAAGGTATCAGACTACGTTTACCATCCAATGTACACATGACACCGGGGGAGTGGCCTCGTCACATTGTCCCTAGCTGACCCCATTGTGTCCCTCGTTTTGGCTCTCTTTGGAGAGAATAGGTCAGGCCAGCCATACGACACCACGTTGCTCCATTTCCCTACTACCTGGCTATTACTGATTGATGCTTCCTGAGGGCTTCCTTATTCAGGTTGAAACTGCAAACAGCCATGGGCTTACGAAGGGAGAGTAGGCTGTTTAAGAACAATGCAGCCTAGCTTTTAATCCCACACAACAGTGTTTGACCAAAATGTTTTTTTTCCTCTTCGTGGAGTGGCAAGTCTTGGCAATGCGAAACCAGCAATGTTTTTTTAAAGCTGCATGGCATGAGCATACCCCACATATTTGTTGGCAGGGGAAACACTAGTCACTATTCTAGCGTTTCTGTGGAGACTAAATTGTGAATCTCTTCCGGTTGGTTTTGCCATTGGCACATTGTTGCGTAAAATTCAGCACGGCTCAACCTGCTAAAAGCAAGACAATCCTTTCTGAGATGAGATGGCACGGTGAGTGAGAGAGCCCTGTATCCCTCAAACACATCAGCTGTGGTCTAACCGGCTAGCAGCAGCAGGGGTATTGCATCACAAGGAAGGACAAGAATACCCCACCCCTGCAGTTGGGCTCAGATGGGGCTTTCGTCCCTTTGCCCTGTTGGTGGTGGCAGAGCCACAGTAAGGCAGGTCTATTTCAGAGGCATCCTGTCAACTCAGCGAGAGACCCTGTCAACGCCCTCTCTCCCCCAGGGAGATAGTCAGGGAATGAAACAAAGAGGCTGATAGAGGCAGAAAGGCAACCATAACTAAGAAGCCATTAGACAGGGGACTAGAAAGACTATGTGGATAAAACATTGAGAGATAGCATGAGAAGCTGTGAGTGAGATAGGACTCGGAGAAAATTTAGCAGTACTTTCCTTTCCTGCATGATATTGTACAGCAAGTATTAATAATCTTGTTTGCTTTTCAAGGCCATTATGGAAAGATCACATCTTGGTGTTCTATCAAATCAGCACTGACTTAAAGAGCTAAAGCAAGAAAACAAAAAGAAAACAAGCCAGAAAAAGAGAGAAAGAGAGAGAGAGAGAGAGAGAGAGAGAGAGAGAGAGAGAGAGAGAGAGAGAGATGTGTTTTTAATCTTCTGGCCAAGCTGGAATGTCAATATATGCTATATTTAAAAAAAAAAAAAAAAAAAATGATCGTGTTTTTCATCTCCATTTAAGGTTAAGGTTAGGTAAAGGTTCATAAGCTGTCTGTTAAGTGGAAATTATGGCAAGGTGTGTCTTTGCAGCTGGAGCAGAAAATCACAACCAGACAGGGAAGGAGGTGGTGGAGGTGGTGGTGGCGGTGAGACGCAAGGGGCAGCAGTCACACGGGCTGAACTAAGCCCTGGTGTCCCTGTGGCAGACCAGTTCAGACCAGGGACAGAGGCAGTATTATGGCGCTCAGGGCCCGGCCAGGGGGAGGAACAATGGTCCCTGTGTGTGGGAGCCTCTGGAGCATCCTAACAGCTGGGAGATAGGAGCTCTGTCTGTAGCTCCACTAACTGGCACGTTAAAAAAAAAAGAAGGGGGGGAGCACTCTCTCTCTCTTTCCATCTCTCTCTGCCTTTCCCAGAATTCCTAGCCCGCCTAATCCCTGCCTCCCCCTCATGCCAGGCAGCCGTCCTTCATTTTTTTCTCTTCCCTATTTTCTCTTTACTCTCTTCATTCCCCCTATTATTCTCTGTGTCCTGCTATCACCCCCTCTCCTCCTCTGCAGAGGAGAGAGAGAGAGAGAGAGAGAGAGAGAGAGAGAGAGAGAGAGAGAGAGAGAGAGAGAGAGAGAGAGAGAGAGAGAGAGAGAGAGAGAGAGAGAGAGAGAGAGAGAGAGAGAGAGAGAGAGAGAGAGAGAGAGAGAGAGATTCTTCTTGTTAGTATGAGAACGCCAGAGACTGGCAGAGGATCAGAGCAATGTCAACAAATAAGAAAGGTCCAAAAGCCTCTGCAGGAGGGATGCCAAAGCTCTTCTATCGTGAGGGCCTCCGAAACACAGAGAAAAAACATGAGAACTGCAAACTGTGCAGGAATGTCATCCCTTACAGCAAGGAGCTCACAAACAGCATCAGATAAAACCATGACAATGTGTTTCATTCTATTCTGGGAATATACCTTTAGGTGAAGCCATTCGCTGAGTACAATCTATTGTATAGATTTATGTATCAAAGAGTGGGTTGTATGGATGGACCTCTCAACCTTTCTACTCTTCACCTGTGTTTCATGTTTTCCTGTAAGCTCACCACAACCATGTAGAGCAGAGATAACAAAAGCCCAGGAGATAAGGAAAAAAGCGAAGAATTGCACACTTCAAAAGATAACAAGGCCAGTGGTTTGGGACCACAGCAAGCAGAGATTGGCATGCCTCAGTGTGAATCTCCTCAAAGCTGAGCAAGGGTGAATTCAATCACTGATTCTACAAATGTCACTATAAGGAGAGACATTGGGTTATCTCTGGAAAGCCAGGAAATTCATGAGTCAGGAGTTCATGCGAGTCTTTATAAAATATGTGAAATGTGTGTATGTGTGTATGATCCCTCTAAACTGTAACAAAACTTAGCCTATAGCTCCCGCTCAGTCTGGAGCAATCATGTGATGTTTTGGATGCCGCTGTTGCAGACTGATAAATGTAACAGCTGCAAGGGGCCTCAGCCTATTTAGCCAGAGGAGTCAATTCTGCTTTCACACACACAGTGACTCGTAGGTTTTCTCCATGCACAATGTCCTAACATAACATTAATTCATCTAAGATTAGAAGAAAGGTGTAGATTTTAGTACCAATTCATCCACAAGGGCTATCCAACATGAGAATGCTCCAGGATCACCTATTACAAGGATTTTCAACTCATCTGCTTAATCTGTGCGACGCAGCCTAATGTGACTTCATCTGGACAAAATCTGACAAATGCATCCAACCATAGTCTACAACGTGGCCTTACCCTTTCTAAGGAGAATTGCTTTGTCTTAATAAAAGTATACGCTAAGTATGCGCTAATAATCAAATGACATCCACAAACCAAACAAAATCCCAGTGGATTCCCAATCTCGACAATAGTGGTAAGCGCACAACATCAAGTATGGCTATGTAGCCTTCAGCGTACCTGGGCTGACCCTTAACAAGGCCCTTAATGTCAGACAGCCCCACTTTATGGGAATGTTTCCTGGTATCCATACAAATTTCTGAAAACTACTAATATGGCCTGCTTTTCAACATGGCTCAGATGACACTGTGACATTCAGGTGCAACGTGATAAACGTGTGCACCATTCAATGTATCAGGCCCATGCAACATGCACAATTTGCACAGAACATCATGGGCACAATTTTAAAGTTTTGAGAATCTGCTCATCCTATTTGTGATGATGACTGATCTAGACTGATGAGCTTAATGCTTTGGCATTAAGTGAATTCCTTGAGCTTTGTCTTGAAGCTTTCCAATAGTATTGATTTAGTTGTGATGCAGAGCCCCATACACAGAGCATATAGTCACTACTACATCTATGGTCTACTAATCTACTATCCAAAGCTGCAGATGGACACTGTAGATTTCTGTGAATGGCTCCACTACAGCCTATCTATACAATGGTCATTTATCCATCAACTATGGATTTGACTGCATATTTCTACTACAGGCTCCTCCTAGCTCTAGAGACTAGCTCTAATTTTTAATTTTACAACGGCTAGGGACAAATATCAATATGTGGTAACAGTAAGAGTTGCCTGTAGTATTCCAAGCCTGTTAATGAGGACCTGCTTGAAAAAGAGCCCACTCCTGGTTGGATTTGATTGGCTAGGGTTTAGGGTAGGTATATGGTAGGGTTTAAACCCTACCATGCAGCACCTCATGTTCTGCCCTCATGTAATGCCCCACATGTCTTCCAGCTGTGACCAGATATGATTCTGGATACCATACTGATACAACCTTATGGGTGCAAAACATTCACTATGTTGCTCCTGCACACTTTTCTTGCTACACTTGAAGTACTATACAGAAGGTTTCAGATTTCACAAAGCATGATTTTCAGTGGGTTGTGGGCTACCATCCCCCATGACTGCAAACCAAGCTGGCTAGAAAATACGACCTCAGCTCCTATCCTCTCTGAGGCAAGTCGCTGCATTCTTAGTAGGATAATTAAATCACGCAATGTCAAGGCTATTGGTTCGCGAAACTGACAAGCCACATCTGTATATACGTAGATTAGATTGAAATAGGGTCATTGCTGGATGCTAGAGTTTCTAAAAAAAAACAAAAAAAACGAGGCATTGCAAAGATTTATTGCGCCCCAGTTTCTCACCCACATGATATTCTTCAGGCTAAATGTCAATATATGCTGCGGGAGCTCGTGCAGATGTGCTGCTTTACAATCTAGCTTCCTTCAAGTGGTCAGTTTGAGATAGCATATTTCCTCAGAAACAACCAATTAGTACTTTAAAAAGCACTATTTTGACTAGTTTGGAGTCCTAGCGTTGTCAGCATTCATTTGCCACATCTGCCACCTGTGTACCGAGTTATTGTTGTACAATGATGGCCAGACAGTGTTGAATTACCACGGACGTTACTAGTCCGCTAGCTCCAGCTTCTAACTGTAAAAACATGGGGACAGTTTAAAAGCAGTGACTTGCTGCTGTGGTGGGATGCATTAACGCGGTGAAGTCACATTTTCCAGTTCATAAAAAACAACTCGTTAGTCCCAGGCGTGCACAATGTGTTATTATATTACCTGAAACGCTTGTTTAGTTCCTCTTATTGGCTTGCCATTCCTACTGAGTTGCAGAGCATGCCACCGTGTCCAAGAATCTAAATCTCCAGTTTGGGTCCATATTGGTGCTGTCAGTGATATCCTCTGTTAAAAATGAGTGGAGTCCTGCTGGAAGAGACAGCAGAGAGGGGATCAAGGCACTCTTTTCCAAAGGGATCCGCTAGGTAGATATTAGTGATATGGGCATTAAACCTGGCCCGGTCAAGCTGACGACGGGTTTCGTGACAAAAAATATTAATCCGTTTTACCCATATGCGGGAAAACGTATTTTTTTCCACAGTAAATAATGTTAAATCGCGTTTATTCGCCAGAAAATATCCCTATTATAAGCAGTGATAATGGTACGTACCACTCTATTGTTGGGGCGCGAGAAAGCGTCCCAGGCAACTGCTCGAGGAGGCGCACAGAAAACGTGCATGCTTGCATGATTGGCTAGTTACCTCAAACTGCCATGTTGCGTTGACCAATCGATGGTAGGGACATGCTAGTCGATTTGATTATCCCAGCCCTCACTGTACATATCAAGTCACATTTCACTATATCATTCATTGATCTCCCAGTCCAGTAATATTTATTGTATCCAGTGTTACCATGTACTATTGTCAAATAAGTAATCAGTAAGGATTAATACGTTCAATTCTGCATCACTGTCCTGTTGACAGTGGCACAACTAAGCATTTGGTAGTCATTACTAGTCCCGATAATGGGCGAAATTATGTTTATAATTAATCATGGCCAAAATAATCAAAATGTCTTTGTATTTTCCTTTTTTTTTTTTTTTTTTTACTACGGAAGTACCGCCTCCATGCTTCCGGTAAATTCACAACAGCCAAGATGTCTGCTACCATAGCTTCCCTCGTTTCGTACGGTAGCGATTCAGAGTCCGAAAATGAGTCTGAATCTAATACTAGTCCCAAGAAAGTGGATCCTGATGCTACAGCACACCTTAAACCTCTACAATCCGGACAAACATTGTCTCTGGCTGTTCTCAATTCTGCTCCTGAGGTCGCCGTAAAGGTAAGCTAACCACCTAGCTAACGTTAGCTTGTACGTTATAATGGACGTTAACTAGCCGCGCTAATCTTTGTTAGTAATATAGCCAACTTCGGCAGACAACGCGAAGTTTTTCAAGATTCACGAGGCATGCTTGTGTTAAGCGTAAACAAATAATTACTTTGTACATAACGCTACCCGTTTATTTCAACTAAATAATAGTAATGTTAGTAGCGGGGAAGTATTGAAGGGGCTAACAGGAAGACATTGTGTCTATGAAGAAATAAACGGAATTGGATTAACAATATTGTTAATTTTCTCATAGTCCTGATATTTCACGTTCTGTGTTGTATGCAGAGATTAACTCACGGCCAACTCCATTCAGTAATCAGGCAGTTTAATGTTGCCTTGCTTATACGTGCCTTGCTTAAAGGTACGTGCCCGGCAAAACAAAAACTATACTTTTTACTAATCGTTACGATCCACTCTTCAGTGCGCCTTATATCCGATACATCAAGCAGCACATATTCCAAGAATTCAACTTTATAATCGTTTCAACTGTTCAACGGTTCAATCAATTGTACACATTTTAACAAAATGTTTCTTGGTTAATCATCTATATACCGACTTTACTAGAACACCCTAGGCATTCGTGAAAGGACTTAAGTTGTGTTCTACTAGGTATATATCTAAATTGGCAACAAACAAAAAAATGATGGCATGATGCGTTAGGGAATATTCAAGGCTAAATAAATGAATACATGAAAGGGAAACGCGGATCTAAAACTAGTTCAGAGGAAGAGGTCAGCTTGTTATCTTTTAACAGCTAGGGGAATTATTGAATTGTAATTTGTATCAAGACAAAGCAAAGTCTTGATACAAGACAAAGATTTATTGCTTTAATTTGCTGATGATGTTCCTCTCCATGTTAGGAGGCTGTTATGACAGGCACACATTTGGACCCCTCATTGAAAGAGGTCAACTACAACCCTACATATGAAACCATGTTTGCACCAGAGGTATGTATCACAATCACTGGAAGCAAAATGAGAAGTTCCCTCTGAGCATCAAAAAGGTATTGATTTATTATTATTAATTTTATCTGTATTTATTGCTTTGTGTTAGTTTGGGCCGCTGAACCCATATAAAAGCAAGCAGATGTCAGCCCCCAGGAACATGTTGTCTGGTTATGCAGAACCTGCTCACGTCAACGACTTCATGTTCGAACAGCAAAGGAGGACGTTCTCCACATTTGGTAAGCTGCTCTAGCTGATTTGTTTGGAAAATGTGTAGATAGGCTCATTCTTATCTTTGCTGCTTTTTTCTTTCTTTTTTTTATGAGTCATCAATGAACTCTTCACTCTGCTTGCAGGCTATGCCTTAGATCCATCTGCTGACACAAGCCAAATAAAATACATTGGGGCAGTGGATGAGGCTGAGAAAAATAAAGGTAATCCTTCATCACCATTTATTGCTAACCTGTTTGACTGTATCTAACTGCATAACACTGTTTTTGTGCTATATGTTGCACATTAATTCATATAAACTATTTATTGAGGGGAAATACATTTAGCATATCTCTGGTGGCTGTTCTTCCCTGCAGGGCTAACTGTGTTTGAGACCGCACCTAAGAAGTCAGATAAAAGGAAAAAGGTGAAAGGAGGAGAAGCAGGAGAGATTGACAACTTCCTTGGACCATGGGCAAAATATAAAGATGAGAAAGATGGGGCTAAACCATCAGAGGTAATGCTATGTTCATCATAATATAGTGTTTTGGCTGAATGTTTGAGATTACTGTTCCCTCACAGAAGTAATGGACTTCTCTCCTCTAATAAGGCAGCCAGGCAGGAAGACACAGTCCAAGGTTTGACAGTGATAACTGTCCAAGGGCCCGGGGCCAGTAAGTGGTCACTTTGGCCAGATGATTGTGCTCAAAAATATTTCTGGTCTTACTATTTCTTACCTGGTGATATGCCTGGCGTCTTTGCCCTGCTGTTCTTCCACTGGTCCACTTACACTGCTTTAGAGTTAGTCAGAGTTATGTGGAGTGGACATGGTGGCAGGTACTATGCACTCTCTACAACAGATTGTGCTGTAGAGAGTAGAGAGTGTTCCCTTTTGTTGTGAAAGGAAGTGAGTTGAAACTGCAAAGTTATGTACTGTGTGACAGTGTTTTCTGAGCATGGTGAATCAAGCTGGCTCATTTTTGGGCACCGACCATGACTCACACTCAGTTCCTGCAACGAGAGCCAGCAGCATCTAGCTTCTGTTGTTGGCAAAGTGGCACCTCATCAGGTCCGATTAATGTACTGGCAAGACGGATGAATGGAGACATATCAGCCTCATGAATTTCCCCTTTGTTTTTTTTCTTATTATTGCTGGTTAGATTTATAGAAAAATCATCTATCAGTTTGTTATGACGGCTCATTCATGAATACAGTTGATTTATGCTTTGGGATTTGACAGTTGTTCAAAACCATACATTTCAATTTTGTTCCCTGTCAATTATTTACATTATTTATTTATTATATATCATACATTTTAGAGCAATAAATTACTTACATTTATGAAAAAAGGATGTTTTCATTTTGCCTGCTAAACCAGTGAAAATATACAATGGGCACCTAGAACTCTGACCTTCTGGTCTGACCGGGCAAGTGGAAAAATATATTGACCCCTGCTCTCTGTATCCTCTCAAAAACTGTAAAAGAATTGCTAAAATAAAGCATAATTACTTACTACTACTCACTGATCCCCTTTGCCCCAGCCGGCACATTGGATATCAACGCAGCTTCACATTGCTTTATCCATGTTCTCCACCATGCCCCAGATGACAACTGTTTAGTAAGTCTTGAATTATGATTGGTTTACAGGAGGAGCAGAAGGAGCTGGATGAGATCACGGCCAAGAGGCAGAAGAAGGGAAGGAACGAGGAAGATGCTCCAGCAGAAGAGAAGACTGTTCTCCATGGTAACCTGGCCCTCTCTGCCTTAATTAGATGTACAAATGCTGAGATTTTAACATTTGTTTTGTATGTTGAATATGAAAACGATTTCTTTTGTGTATTGTAAAGCAAATGTTGAGCAAATGGACAATTTAGGCAAATGGGGCAGGTGTCTCACGCAGTGTCTTTTTCTGTGTGATTCTTCCCCCCAGTCAAAGAAATGTACGATTACCAGGGCAGGTCCTACCTCCACGTCCCACAGGATGTGGGTATCAACCTGCGCAGTGTGGATGTCCCAGACAAGTGTTACTTGCCCAAGAAGCAGATTCATGTCTGGTCTGGACACACCAAGGTCAGTGGGAAATTAAATAGACAGTTTGTGTGTGTGCATATGCCGTTTACATGACATGACATCTACTATCTCCCAGCTGTAAGGATGCGCCAAGGGTGCCGATGAGTATTAATGCTGCAATGTTTTTCACATTCTGAGATAAAGAACAGTGCACTTAGATGTGTTTCTGTCTATGCAAGACGGTGAGAGAGATTTTCATTGTGTAGTCCTGGTAAAACTTTCAGGGGCAGTCAGTAAAGGCCTTCTGGGTACTCTTGAAAAAGCTCATAACACTACTGAAGATGAGCAGCTTGTCCCTGACTTAGCCATGATTATTTCTGTCTTAACTGCCTCTTTATAATACAAATATAATAGCTAATGCAAGCCTCTGAGTTATTCCAGAGATGATCTGATTCAAGCATCAGATCTGCCAGTCTGCTTCAGGGAGAGAGGAATCACTCAAGTCTTAAATTGGCCTCCATCAGCTCTGCACAGGAATAGTCACCACCTTCACAGTCTAATTTGAAATACAAAGAGGGATGAAAAGACTATCACTATGTGGAAGTGCTGATGTTGAGATAATGGCTGGATGAGGGTAAGCGCTATGCAGTTTGACAGATAAGTTTTGTGACACATTTTCTGGAGAGCGCTTGTTAATTTGAAGAAAGTCACCAGAACTGATGTAGCTGTTGCAGAGGCAGCGTAGTAGGAATGACACAGCAGCATGGCAGGCATAATCATTGTCTCGGTAGCATCAGCTTATGTCTCCCCTTAGATCTGATTTTATTAGCGAGCAGAGATGGCCGAGTCCAATCAAACTGGAGAGTGTGCACACATACCTTCTGTATGGTAAAGAGAGGTGTTATTGCATTTGGGCTCGCTGTGACCTTGATAAAATGTTATGCTCCTTTTCACTAGGCTGAAGTACACTAGTATACGTACTCTAGATGTATCAGATATACTATTGTCACCAATCCAAAAATGTTCAGAAACAAATCAGTAATGACTTAAATATGCATATAAGGAGCATTATTGGCCACTTACTAATATTAATTAATGTTAAAAATATGAATCCGTCATCTGCCTCTTCTTTTTGCAGGGAGTCAGTGCTATCAGACTGTTCCCTAACTCGGGTCATCTACTTCTCTCCTGCTCCATGGACTGTAAGATCAAGGTATGAAACGCCAACACACCAACAGACTTCTAAATTAATACACAGGGTTTTTTTGCGAAGAAACCCTTTGATCAGTTTACCAATTTGCAGCGAGTGTGTTTTCAGTATTTGGAGTGTTGCTTTGCTTTTGGGTTGGTGCAAAGCTAGCTTGTATTGTCGATGAAACATGCACTGCATGCTTAAGTGTTAGAGTAGATCCTAGCAAAATAACAAAATATAAACTGGCTACAGAAGTGACATTGTTTCCAATATTTGTGTTGTGTTTGCCTGCTTTCATTTATACAATTCTCTTTATCCTTTCCTTCTCTTTGAGCTCACAGCTTGTCTTCCCTTCACCAGTAAAATATGTCTTTCTCATCTCTTTATATTGCCCGAGGCTCGGAAAGAAAACCATTTCCCCTCTTTCTCTTTCCATCACTGTGACTAATCTAAGCTAATCTCCTGCTGTTATTGGAGTAGACCTGCTAGTTTCAGTCAAATAGCCTTGTTGAGCCTCTTACCTGTACCTGACGCAGGTCTAACTAACACCCTGCTGATTTGAAGGAGAGCGTCTTAGACATTTTAATAAGGGCCTTAGTGGGTTTGAAGGAGCTCTGTTGTCTGTCTGATGGAGAGGCTCACCTGTCTGTCAGATCCTGTCAGAGGCACATAGTGCTTTTGGCAGAATCTGTGTTCACCTTTCTGCCACCCTCCCTCCCATCTCCCTCTCTCCACAGCTGTGGGAAGTGTACAACGACAGGAGGTGTATACGGACATTCATCGGTAAGTGAGCCGAGTTCTCGTCAAGCACATCAGTCACCATACCAAATTTAGTTTTGTCTCTCTCCATCTCAACACACTGACGTAAACTAATCACTAGGAAACGATGTCAGACTATTGTGAAATTGCACCACAGAGGCAGAACATTTTACCACCAACAATGGATCATCAAACATGCTGATGTAAAATGTGGTCAAGATCTGAAACGCTGTCCGCCTTTATGGAAATATACAGAACGGCGAGAGAATGTGAGCTCAGCATTACAGGGACGTTAATGACACGTTTGCTGACCGTTGGGGGAAGGTGTGGGGTTTTTTCCGGGGGGGCGTTGGGGTAATGCATGCAGGTCACTCTTCCCAGAGACAGCACGCCGTTAGAATGGAGATTGTTTCCCTTCAGCTGTGTTCTGCTTGTCAGCTCCTTCACAGAGCATGCATAATTCAGCAGCCCAGGGGCTGGGGGGGGGAGAGGAGAGGTGGAGGGCACAAGAGATGGAGAGGAAAGGGCGTGCAAGACGAAAGAACGCGGTTTAGGAGTGAATAAACCCAAAGAGAGAGAGTGAGTGAGTTAGGCGTTTGGGAGTAGCAGCAGAGATGATGTTGTGGTTAATGTTTTTTTTTAATCAGTGTGGTTTTGAAAGTAGATAACCTTACTGTACAGTGCATATTAGGATTTCACTATGTTGTTGCCTGTGTGCCATTCAGTATATCGGCTCCATTCATTATTTCTGCCACACAAAAACACAGGCTACTTTTTTTCCCCCTTATCACTGATGTTCATGTTGCTACTCAGGGATGTTATATAAGAGAATATGATTGATTTATTTTTTAATATTCCTACTTGCTTACCCTCCCATCCTATTGATTATATGTGGTTTGAGAAACATTTGTATTAATGTCATCTAAATTCAGTTCATTATGCTGTTGTGTGTTATCTATAATGAACCGTACTCTCAACACACAGCGTCGTTGTCTTCTTTGTGCTTGGAGTTTCAGAGTCACCAAGCAAGAAGGAACAGTTAGGATTATTTTAAAAGGAAAAGGCACAGTGGAGGGATGTGTACGCATGAGGATGTTTATCATTACGTGTGTATTTTCATGTTTGGATGCCGCAATCTGGAAGAGAGGGTCTATAGTTGGTGTGTGTGTGTGTGCGCGCTGTTGTGTACGTGTGCACGTACTTAAACCGTCAAGGCTTTCTGCATTTCGGCATTGCCTTTGGTCTGCCAGCGAGCCGAGTTAGAGGAAGCGAGCGGGCAGGCGCTTAGCCTCAGTGGGCTCTGTTATCGCCGTGGAAACCATGTAGCCCTGATAAAAGCCGGTTTTAACAAGGGTGGCGTCTGGGTGCACTGAGCTCAGAGGCACCTCACGTCACCTAGACTGCTTTTGAGAGAGAGCCAGAGGGATGCATAGATTGGGATTAGGAAGGGAAGGTGGGGAAAGTTGGAGAAGACTGATTGAGTCTGTCTCTCGCTTTTTTTTTTTCTCTCCTCCTCTCTCCTCTGCAGGCTCATTTAAAGAATCCACCTCCCTCGCCTCCTTCAGTTCACTTCATCTTTCTCAACAACCCTTACTTTCTATGACGAGATTTTATGTTCCGCAAATTAATTGGGCATCAAAGAAAGGCAGCTGGCAGACTCAGTAACAAGGTGGACACATGCAAGTAGATTCTCCTAGCCTGTATGTATTTATTTGTTTATAATATGTGTGTCATTTGCCTTGTCTCACTTTAGGCCACAGTAAAGCCGTGCGAGACATTTGCTTCAACAACAGCGGGACCCAGTTCCTCAGTGCTGCCTATGACCGCTATCTCAAACTGTGGGACTCTGAGACAGGTGGGCTCTTCAACTCATATATCCACCGCCACTTATCTGTTCAAGTTCAAATACATTTTTTGGTCCAGAATAATTGGGTTAAGGGAAGCGTACAGCACCTGCATATCTCATCTCTGAATACCTATTGTGAGAGCGTACAGAAGAAAACCTTATGCTAAATTAGCACGCTACGTACAACATGGTCAAAGGCTGTACATACTAGTGTTGTCAAGGTAACCAAAATGTCAGCACTACTTCGATACCATTACGAAAGATCGAATTCAATATGGAATTTTGTGAACGTTCAATACTTTGACCAAATGTGTTCTGCAAGCGGAAATTCAATTCAATTTCAGTGTCTTCTGCAGAGGATGTTCACTTCTGTCACCTTTTGTATTTTATGCAGGTCATGCACAATATCTTCTGGAAATTGAAACAACTTTTAGATTAAACATTTTTTAGATATTGTGCTTATTATTGGTTTTGAAGTCATAATTTGGGTATGGTGACGAGTACTTCCAGTGTAGCTGTAGCTAAGCAGGTTCTACCCATGCACTTCCATCTCGCCCCCTCACCACTGCAGTATGCCATTCCAGCAGAGGGCAGAAGAGAGTTTAATCCTCCACTTGTTGCTAGCAGGATCCCCTATGAAGCCACATTGACCAAACTATTATGTTAATTCATGACGAGATGGAATGGGTTCTTTACTTCTTTTTTTTTGTGATGACGAAGCTTGATGTGAATGAGTTTGAATTTTTTCGTCCCAGTTATGGTACAGGTTGTAGCAATAAAAGGTTGTTTTTATAAAATTATACTTTCTAATTGGGACTACATTTCTTTACTGTCATTCCTGTGGTGATTCACCTCCGCTGGATGAATATAGAGGAAATAATTTATTGTATTATAGCTGAGTTGCAGCTGCCTGCCTGCTTTTTCGGAAAGCCACTGGATTGTTCGGGAACTTTATATGTATAGCTCTTAATCACCGTTACAGTCTCAAAGGGCTTCACAGTGCCCAATGTGTGAAAACAATTAATGGCTAGTGCACGACATCCCCCAGCCTATGACCAGGATTAACCCCCAAAAAACCATTTACGGAAATATTGGAAGAAACCTCGGGATGGGCTACTCCGAGAGGGATCCCCCTACCAGGGCGGTTGGGGGTACACAATGCATAAAAGTCTATTTGGGTGGGACATCCAGATCTGATGTGCAAACGGCAGCTTAGTCAGTGTCATCATAGGACTACCACGCAGGCTCCCTGGATATCCAGTAGCCAGGGAGGAATAAAACCACTGTGTAGTGATCTAGTGGAAATCGGTGATGTAAAGTTTTATGATGGAGCAGAGTTTAGCGGAGCTAGGCTGTTTGCAAAAACACATTTTCAATTTGCTTCCCTCCACAGGCCAGTGCATCTCCCGCTTCACCAACAGGAAGGTGCCGTACTGCGTCAAGTTCAACCCAGACGAGGACAAACAGAATCTTTTCGTGGCCGGCATGTCCGATAAGAAGATTGTTCAGGTAGAGTCGCATTTGCTGCACTGTGAACCGTTAGCAGTGGCGAATTCACATCCTGCCATCGCCGCGCATGTATTTCCCAGTTGGCCAGGCAGATGCGCACATGCATTTTTATGTGCACACACACCCCTACGTCCACAGGAGCATGAAATACACTCCTGTCTCATCTTAAGCATAGAAGCATATGTGTGTGTGTAGTTGTGTGTGCGTGGCAAGCGCCTCAGCGGGTGACAGGACTAGAGCAAGTCATTAATCACGGGCAACGATACGGTGGAGGAGAGGTGGAGGGAAGAGAGAGACCTGTGATAAAAGTGGCAAATGCATAGCCACAATGCTATTTGGTAAACTGTTTCTAGAACAAGGAACACTGAACCACTACAAATAGAGATTGTTGATTTCTGTGTCAGCAACATAATTACAGAAAGGACAGAAAACAACGGTATCCAAGTCGGGGCTGCATGTTTCACTGTGTATAGTCGTATACCATAATTGGCTTCTACAATTAATAATCATAGGGCAATATATTTTTTGCCGTAGTTGAAGAGGCTCAAGATGCTGATGTAAGATGTGAAAAGTTTGTCCCCTAAATCGTCCAGATGAGATAGTCACAATCACACTATCTAGCAAAATAATTACGGTGATCATAAAATTGTGCAGTTTGAGAGCAGATGGCTCCTCTTGAGAACAGCTGAAGGGTGGGATAAAAACCAGCATAGTAGAATTATATGTGAAATCTGTTTGGGCTGAAATGCAGCCGATCGACTATCGCCCGGAGGTCTGTCCTGTTTGGTTGTCCCTCCTTTACCCTTCATGTGTGGATGATGTTTTTCTTTGATAAAGTATGAAAGAAAAAGAAGCGACTGGAGACTGCTTCATAGCTGATTAGTGCCACAACATCGCTGCATCAGGGCAATTAAAACTGCTCTCTGAGAAGGTTAATCCCGCTGTATGTGTGAAGTAAGACAAGTTGGATTTATTCTGCTAATCAGCCCTGCACAAAGTGAAGTGTGACGACGCGCCTGACATGCAACCGGTTTGGTGGGATCTTGTCCAGCCATTTTAATAATCCACGTGTTTTTTGTTTCGGCCTGTAATTGACGAACATGTCTCATCTGTCTTTGTTTTTGTCAGTGGGACGTCAGGACAGGCGAGGTGGTTCAGGAGTACGACCGTCACCTGGGCGCCGTCAACACCATCACCTTCGTGGATGAGAACCGCCGCTTTGTCAGCACGTCAGATGACAAGAGTCTTAGAGTATGGGAGTGGTGAGTACCTAACAGTTATTAAACAGCCTGAAATACCAATGCAGTATTAGTATTTGAAATACTCATACTAGAAGGAATGAGGGGGATCAACAGCTGTGTGAGGCACATAACCCCCATTGCTCAGTGGCCAACGGTGAAAGACTGGTTGTACTGGGCAGCTGCTAGGATGAATGCATGTAACATTATGAATGTGAACCATTAATTCTCAGTCAACCTTCCCTGGATGAATTTAAAAATTGATGGAGAATAGAACATAAAAGCTTTGAAGAGGTGGGGGAGGCAGAAGGACAATAGGTGGTATTTGAACTCGAGTCAGATGTTGTATGTGTGGTTGCAAGGCTATGGTGTTAGTAGAGGCCACTTGTTGTGGTGCATCACGGTGACCTCAGTTGTTTCTGTGTCTGGTCTCTTGTCCTCTTTAACAATAAGACTGAGGACAAACATTTGAACTACAAACGAGTATATTCTCTGCCTCTCTTCTGAAGAAATCAGACATTTGTTCTGCTCGTTGCTCCTTTCATCGTTGCCGTTAAAGAGACGGGTCGACGCGACACGTCAACAAACCTCCAGCCGACCCTCTCTTGTACAAAGGTCACCCAGCTGTGCTGCTAATCTGCACTGAGTCATATCCCCCCATGGTTTGCCTGGTTTATAGTGAGCCTGTGCACCTAGCACCCTTGCAAAGGCATATTTAAATAAATGATAAGGATTCTACACCAGTTACACCATGGTCCCACCAGTTGGTTTACTAGAATGGGGGATGCACCGGGCAGACTGGCAGGTCTGATGAAGTTCAAAACTGTTACTTTTCCTTTTAAAATCTCCCCTGGTTTCCTTCACTGCGTGCACTGCAGTCGCAGAGATGAGGCGCCTGTTATCTCACTTAGTGGCTCAATCATGTTTACTTGTATTTTCCACTAGTTTTATTTATTTTTAAAAATGGCCGTTACATATACTACTGCTGTCTAAGTCTGTGCTCAATGACCAATCAGCAGAGCCCGTCAAGAACGGCATGCAAATTAGCCCGGGGTTCCCGTGGCGATAAACAAACTGGTGTTTGCTGCTCAAAGATGATAAATATTGAACAACCTGCTGATAAAGAAAGCAACCCGGGGATTCTTGGTAGGGGTCCCTTTGAATTCGAGGAGCACTGTTTGTGTCGAGTATTTTCTTTCTGTCAGCACTGTTCAGTTCTTCTACATAATGAGTTATTTGGGATTTACCAGTGAGAAGAAACATTTGTTTTTGTTTTTCGCATTCCCTTGTTAATCCAAGAGCGCTGAGAGGGAGGAGCAAAATGTTGATAGAATGACTTGGAGCAAAAGAACAGTATTCAAGCAGTCTACTTTATACACTTGTTTAGGGGGGACTCCCATGGGCTTTCTTAGTGCAGCGTGGGAGCAGGCGGGCAGGGGGTTACGTTAGGCCAAAGAGAGGCTTTACTGTCCCCCTTCTCTCCCACGGATACCACCTGGCTCTTGGCTTGTGCCTCCTTCCCTTTCCCCTCACTCTAAACCCCCTTGTGAGAGCCACTGCATAGCAGCATTAGGCTAAATTTACCAGAACGGAGCTTCATATCACCAGAACAGAAGTGGAGGCTGGCAGGAAGAGACGGGGAGAGATATCGAAGGATGGTGGGAAAGATTGTGAGGCAGCGGATCTCGAAATCAGTCCCATCATGCTGCAAACGCCTACACATAATTGAAATTCTATCCTCATTTTCACATACACACACTCAAGAGTTTTCGGGGGAGAGTACTTTATCTGCAGCAGAGGTTTATCATCAGAGAACGGGGAGTCGGTATGTGCGTTGGAGGAGGATTACAATCAATATAAAAAGTGCTGCACTGTGCCAGCAAGGGGAATTAGCTCTTTATTATCAAGACGTTCAGAGAGGGGTGAAACTGTGTGCTTGGAGTAGCATTTGGGATGATGATGATGATGATGATAGATGGAGGGAAAAATGATAGAGAGACTGAAAATACGATGGAGCAAAGGACACTGTTAGATCAACAACGCCACTGGTTGGAAAATGAGCAGTTAGCCCATCCAAGCACTCATTTTAAGCAGTTTTCTCAATTGATTTTCACCCAAGATGCCGCCCACCCCCCCACCCAATTTGGACTGGTTCTTATGGGCATACTGGTGACAATAATCTGAAAGCGCAAAATGTTACTTTGTTGATAATAATCATGGTTTGTTAAATGTTGCTGCACTCTCATCTCTCCCATTACTTCTGAAACACTGCCCTGATTAGAAACCTCAACCTCACTGGAGGTTTTATGCCTAACTTGATTAGTGGGTTAAAGGTAATTTATACAAAAACACCGACAAAGAACAATCACTCATCTATTATTCATGAACATCACTAGCTTGTAAATAGTTTTCATATCCCTTTCCTTTCTTCCTCTCCTACTCATCCTCCAAATTCTCTCCAAACAAGAAACATTCACATTGGTTATTTTTGGCGCTCAGAGGGAGAGATCTGATGTTTTGTTTTGTTCTCAGACTTTAGCTTGGCTTGTCTGCAGACATTGGCTCTAGAGGTCCCTTTAGAGAGAGTGTGTGTGCGTGTGCGTGTGTGTGTGTGCACATTTCACATTCAACTTTTCTCTTTATTTCTTCAAAGCCCATTTTTGGTGTGGTGCCTGTGCGGAGATGGTGCGCTGTGCTCCAGCTGTTAGTCATCACAGAGACATGGCCTCCGTTTAGGCAGCTAGGAAGAGCTCTCTCTCTCTCTCGTACATATGGCCATTTAATACACCCACACACAAACAGACAGAAGCAGATACGTTAGTCACACTTCATCTGCACAAATCCCACAGGCCACTGTCAAACACACACACACACACACACACAAATGGCACGCTATCATCATGCCGTGTGCCCGCGACACACACATGCACACAGAGCACTCTTTAGAGTCGCATGGTCTTTGCTGGCCACTAAAGCTCAGATAACTTTCATCGTTTCTCTCCCAGAGAAGAAAGACGGAACAGCAAAATGAAAGGGGGGTGGGGGGTGGGGGGGCAAGGAAGAGATTAATAAATAATTGGATGCCGGTACAGTCGGGGGTGCAGCATAAAAAACATCTTTTAGATCGCATGCAATTATTTACATAGCTGTGATGCTACATATGGGCTTTTACCATCAATGTTTTCTGTTCTGTAATGAGCATTCTTGAGATTGCCGAAGCTGTCGGAGTAAGCAAAATACAGCTTTGTGAATGTTTTCCTTTTTGAAGTGTTTTTGGCGAAGGTTGCTCTCTCAATTACACTCAAAGTGTACTCACTGTGCTATGTGTTTTCTAGGGACATCCCTGTGGACTTCAAGTACATTGCAGAACCCAGTATGCACTCTATGCCTGCTGTTACGCTCTCTCCCAATGGTGAGTGGTCCATCATGGCAAAACACCCAAACACAGACAGTCATACAGAGGACACTGGACAGCATAAATCTATGTCGCCACATTACAGTAGGTTCATACCTCCTAGCTTTGGTCATTGTTCATGAGAAAAATACCAGGGCAGGCTCAGTTCAGCTTTATTTTTTTTATCTTGGGGCAAATTCATGAGTGTGACTCACTGGGAGATGTGTAGTACTAGAATGACCCTTCCTCCAGATGGCTAAATGGACAGGCTCAGATGTGAAGTGGCCAACCTCTGAAACCAGTGGCCGAAATATGTGGCACATCACAAAAACAATACGTTAAACAGAAGTAGCAGACCATCTTCCCCTCCAAACCTGATGCCTCTTTTTGAAGCCTGAATTCCTTGTTACTCTAATCACCAATTTCACCTGCCATCAAACTCACCTCTTCAGACCTCTTCCATTTCCTTCCCTCTCTCCCAGTTTTGATTCCTTTCCACTCTCCCGCCCTCCCTCGTACCTCTCATGTCCTTTCTTCCTTTGGGCATTGTTCTTATTTGTCCCAACATGGTTTGTTTCTCTCCAGTGTGTGAATAATGAAAGTGTTCACAGTGGGGGACCATTACTGCCTAAATGGCACCCAGCCCCCCCTGGCACCACTCTCCTATTCTGTCTTTTCCAATCCCTTCCCATCTTAACAAAAGAGGCAAAGCTCGAGCATTTGAAATTGACCAAGTTGTTTTCATTCTCCTCACCTACTGCAGTTGACATCTGTGGACAATAGTGTCGTTTTCATTTATGGATCAGAAGGCAGGTTGTAAGACCAGAATACACACACACACACACACAACACTGGATCTCTCTCATACACGCGCACACACATACACACTTTCATCCACATTAATGATTTCCATCATGTGTCTTTTCACGAAGTGCAGTGATTCGTGAAATGCTTTGACACTGAAGCACTGCCTCCATCACTGTGTAGTGACTTTGAGACTTTGAGAGGGTTGTCAGGGGCTGAAATGCTCTGCCAAGTAGGTTTCAAGTGAGCAATCACTGATAAAAACTTTTCCCATTTAATGGAGGCAGAGTAGTATATAATCCACTCAGACTTTTTTCCTTAACTTTCTTGCTATTAAAGCTTAAAGTTGTTCTTGGCCATCTATGTCCAATGGGCATCTTAGTTCAATTTCAGTTCAAAGTTTAATCAAGCGCATTGTGGCTTATATGCATACATATACCAGAAAAAAACTCAAAGTACCAATCTGGAATCTACTTGTTGATCAAGATCAAAATCCAATACCAATAAGCTGCTCTCCTGTATGGACTAGGAAGTTTGACACTATACAGACAATACTTGCGATACTGTAATACATACTGGTAGAATCTTCAGTATCACAGGTAATGTAAAACTTTGGTCTTGTGGTAACACGACCGCATTCAAGTGTTGTGCAACTCTACATGAGGTTAATGTTAGCGACATTCTACTGCATCTTCTATGTTGTACTTTATCAGTCTATAAAAGGCAGCTTGTCTATGTCCTGCTACAGGTAAATGGCTAGCCTGCCAATCAATGGACAACCAGATTCTGATCTTCGGGGCCCAAAACCGCTTCCGCCTGAACAAGAAGAAGATCTTCAAGGGCCACATGGTGGCTGGCTATGCCTGCCAGGTGGACTTCTCCCCAGACATGAGGTATGGCTTTACTTTCATACTCAGTTTCCTTATTCCACCGTCAGAAGGGAAACAAGAAGAGTTCTATTGATTGTTGTATTGATTAGGGTAAATGCACGGATATACATCTACAACAGGGAGGAAAAAATAACACAAGAAATGACAAGACATGGCATGTCAAGAAATAATGAAACGGTATCAGATCAGAAGATGAAATGCTGGCACCAAATGCAGACAGTAGCACCAAGTTACTACAACATTACAAAGTGCAATTAAAATGCTTGTCTGTGACACAGACCAGAGTTACATAGCTTCCTCCAGAGATGAACTCTGACCTGAGTTTTTGAATTAGTCCTGTGTTATGCTAAGTAGAAGACTGTTCCACTCTGTTTTTATAAAGTCCACACAGTGTAGTCTTTGTAGCCCAAGAGCAAACATCCACGATGTTACAGACCGCTCCTCTGTTTCCCAGGATTTTCCACCCCATTGTTTGTGCAGTAGCACAGATCCAGTGAGCATGGTGAATTTATGGTTGATAGACAAAACCTAAATGGTAAACAAGGGAATGCTCTAAATTGATTAATGAAATCAACACAGGCCAGCAGAGGTTCAAGTGATGGACTTGTCTTGATGAAGGGAAAGAAAAAAATCACAATCACTTTAATGCAATACATGTATAGAAATTTGTCTTTGTGACGTTGGAGCAGAGACATATTGACATACAAAATTACAGAGTAAGAATTTATTTGCTACTTGTATATTCAGGAACAGATGCTTCTTCTCGCCTCTTGTCCTCTGTCGCTCATCCCCTCCTCTAAAATGAGTCTCTTTGATGGAGAGCTGTTGAGAACAGCCTGTTCTTAGCACCTAATATATATGCTCCTCCAGGAGAGCTAAATAGGGCAGACCAACACCCTAATTTTAGCTGAAGCCCCAATTAAGACCTCCTCACCTACCACCACCCACGATTTTCACCAGGTGACCTAACTTCCTTTCAGTAACCATGGCAACACTGCAACCCTTACCCAAAGTCAGAAATTCAGACTCCTACCTTTCAGCAGGTGAAGTCGAAACAGGAGTAATTTTTAGCAAAGTCCTAACATTTCTATCCCTCTCCATCTATCTCTCTCCATCTGCCTGTCCTCCTCCAGCTATGTGGTGTCTGGAGATGCGGATGGGAAGCTGAACATCTGGGATTGGAAGACCACCAAGCTTTACCACAGGATTAAGGCCCACGACAAAGTGTGCATCAGTGCCCTGTGGCATCCGCACGAGACCTCCAAGGTCATCACCTGCGGCTGGGATGGACAGATCAAACTCTGGGACTAGCCTGTCCTGGTCTGGAGGGGTGTGGGGGGGGTAGGGGTATGTGAGCTTAAGGATGTCCTGTTTCATTAAAGAGAAACATAAAGGGACTCTTTGTCCCGTGGAATTTGTGAAATACGACAGTGAACACCACAGGGCTGGTATCCAGTCTTATTGTAGAAGTGTATTTTTTGAAGAGAGCTGGCTATATATGTGATCATGTATTATCTGTACAATGATAAACACACATTTGGAAGTTGTTTCTATTCCAAAGTGTCTGTTAGAGGATTAACTCACCATCTTTTATCCATCGGTTTTCCTTTTTTGTTTTAATTGGTGATGTCTGTAATGTGTAACATACATGTATGGGGTATATGCCTATCCCTTGGTGGAAATAAACATTTTGTACATTTTGCCTGTGAAAAGTCTGCGTTTCTCTTTCAAATCTCCAGCTTTCTTTTCAAGCTTCACTATTGGTAATAGAAGGTCAGATTTTAACGTTTATGCCTTTATTCTCACCCTCCTTCATTAAGTCTGTATAAAAACCTTCCTGAAAGGAAATCCCAGACAATTCTTTTATTTCTTTCAACAGCATCAAAGATTAGGTGAATTATAATAATAATAATAATTTAATGATTTTGAATGTGGGCTAATTTTTAGGTTGTCAGCCTGGTGCGATTATTTTCAAATGAAATTTGGTGACGAAGTTCTGGAGCAGCAGAGATAATGGAGTAAGACCAATTGAATATCAGAAGAAGTGAGGGGGAGAAAGATTAGTGGTTATACAATGTGAGTCTTTGTGTGTGGCTGGATTGACGTTTTCTATTATAACCCCGGAAACTTTAATATGTGGAATTATAATTGGAGTCCATCTTTTCTGTCTCTTTCTCTCTCACTCCCACACAAACTCAAATATCCAACAAATACACCATCTGCATGACAATACCTTGACGTTCTTCACATTATTGAGATACTCTTCTGTTATCTAGATACAGTCCCTTCTGTTTAAAACCGGGCACAATAGCAGGTTGACTTGTCTATCTGTCCAGGGTCAGCAATCCCAGCTTTCTTTTCTTTCATTACCTCCATCCCTCTCCTTCCTTTCTCTCTCAGCCCTGCCGTGCCTCCACATGCCTCCCACAGACACTCATCCTGTGTCAATGAGGCAGGTTCTTTCATTTAGCTACCCCCTTTAACAACATGTATCCCTTAGGAGTATGAATTGGGCTGAATTCATTTGGTGGTGAGGGGGGGGGGGCGAGGTCTTGGTGCCCGTGCAGAGCAGTGTAATCTGTCCACATGCTGGTTGGAGGAAAGGCTGTCTAATCTTGGGCAGGGCGGCTGGCTATGAGCCAAGCCCAGATAAGGCCCCGATGATAGGGATGACTGTGACTCAGAGACTGACCTCCAGCCAACAACACAGCCACTATGAAGTAGCACACTGACAGCCTCTGGAGGCAATTACTCTGCCCCGCTACATGGCTGAGGTCATTACAGGCTGAGAGATGAAGAGAAGGGGGATAAGGAGGAGTGGGGATTTAAGTTTTTCTGAAATGTCAGGCTTGATAGGAGAGGTCTGTTGGACGAGTGAATGGGCCCATACAAGCTCAGGCAAACATTTGCAGACTCAGTGTTGCACAAAACTGCAACTTCCCATTCAAAGGCCATCCCACCAATATAATAACTGCACTTCCTTTCATTAGAAACACGTAGACCTTTTTGGTTATCTTTTTGGTTAGACCTATCAGTTCATCCATCAGCATCCTCAGGACTTCCACTGTGTGTTGATCCAGCCCAAGGTATAAGCACTGCTGGCGTTGAGGACATTCTTGTGCAGGAAGAGGTGAGGCTTGGCCGGGTCGCTGTGGAAGCGGAAGAGGCGGAAGTTGGCGTGTTCTAGCTCCTTCAGCAGGCTGAACCAGTAGCGCACTACGGATGGGTCATCACCACCCACCTCGAAGCCGGCCCAGTGGAGGTGGAGCTCCAGGAGCAGCTGGCCCACCGAGTCCAGGACTCCTTCCAGGACCATGTTCTCCAGAATCTTCCACTCGGCACTCTCCATGTCGGCCTTCAGTACATCCACCTGGAACAGGGAGGGGGGGGGAAAAAACGCAAAATCAAAAGAAAAAAATCAAAGCAAAAATCAAAACGATTGCAAAAGCTGCTAAAAGATTAAAAGGAATAAGTTGGATTTTGTTGTTTCTGTAGTACGATTGATGATGGGTTGAGAGAGAGGAGCCTGACAAGGCTGTGGTTAAGCATTCAAGGGTGGAGCAAAGAGGAAATGCTTTATAAGATGAATGCTAATAGCACCCTTGGGTCATGTTCGTATGAAGCAAAATGCAGAGACCCCTAATAGGCATGACCGGAGTTCAAGGCACATTCCTGGAGGCCCTGGACTCCCATTCGTCTATTGGAATGCTGCAGACGTCCACTCAGTGACCTTAGTGGTGTTAAGAGGCTCATTAGTGAGAGTGCATTTGTTTCTCCTTGGCTCACATTGCATTTCACCAAACGGCTGAGTTAGCATTTCTTTCAGCTAGCGCATCATCTCATAAACAAGTGAGACCTGGGGATAGAGAGGTTACCATAAAGGGTTAGTCAAAAAGAGTGTCTGGGTATTGTAGCGTCAATACTAGTGTTTATATTATGTAGTGTTTATATTAAAGGATTTATATTACAGGCTAAAGTTGTTTCATGAGATTGGGGGGAAATATTCTCATCACTGAAACTAAACTGAGAACATCATCTGGCACCATGACAGATACAGATAAAGTGGTTATGAATTTCCACTCCGTATCACGTCTTTGGTGATTCAGAAATCCCTTGCCTCATTTGTGAAGTCAGGCTATCTCTTATAAAAACAGCTATCCCTAAAGAACGAGTCCAAGCGACATCCTCTCTGTCTCGGCTCTGTCCTCCCCTATGGGCCACCAGACTCCTCCAAGCAAAGATAAGTTGCTTAATTGGACAGACACCTCGTAATGGGAAATGATATGCCATCGTCAAGATTGTCTGTGTGTGTGTGTGTTTGTTTGTCAGTATTAGATGTTATTTAGAAGTAGCTTGAATAGCTTCATTCTGTGTAACAGATGTGAAAGTCTTTTTTTATCAAAGGACTTCACATGAATTGCCTTTCTGCCTCGATAGTCCCTGATCCAATGTCGACAGAATATCAACTCTGCAGGAGTTGCAAGCCATGGCATGCCTCCAGTCTGGTGTGAACAAAGTCCATATGGTGTTTTATCTTTGGAAAGACGACTGTCACCACACTGCTGTGCAGAGTTAGCCGTGCTAAACGGTCCTTAACTATGTGGAATAGAGATGTGACAATTTCCTGTTGCGGGGGAGAATGAAGTAAGACACATTTTATGTCAAGAGATGGAGTCAGTGGTTTTCCATACCCTTCACCGGCTGGCTTGGCTTTAACTAAAAGTACAGCCTATTTTTATTTAACTTGTATTTAACCAGGGTAGGCTGACATCTGGCTCCGGCACAGACGTTCTTTTTCACCCTATTTCACATCTCACACTGAGACACATTCACACCAGGGAACTGCCCATTACAACGAGCCTGAAACTCAGAGAAGCCCCACTGGTACCCTGCATGAGGGCACCTCAAAAGCCTTTGTGTAAGGAGGAGAAATTACTTTCACTTTCTCATTTTCCTATGAATTGAACCAGCAACCCTCTGGTGACATGCTGTCTTCTCTAACATCTAGGCTCCCACCACCCCCATTACTATAAGAGAGCAACGAAGTCATGGTAGAGTCAGACACAATCCCAAACCAATAACAATCCAAATACAATAATGCAGCTAATCAATCCCATTGTATAGCCTTGATGTATGCTTAGATAGAAAATCTCTGCACAACTAGTTTGGGTGAGATCGCTGCACACAGTTTCTTAACCACTGGGCTTAATATTTCTTCAACACCCAGTGACTAATTTCTGATCAAAATACACGTGATAATTATTTCTAGTCTCAGTCTCAAGATTAGGGAGAACTGCTTGGACAAACTTTAATTGGGAGACTGTTTGAAGAAAAGTTGTCTGAGCCTTTGTAAACAAACAAGAAAAAAACTTTAAATGGAGGTTTTGACACTGGTTTGTTAATTGGCCTGAAATGTGTTTATTTCATGGTGGGCAAATCCTGGCTATTAATGCTAGTTTCAAATAAATTGGATCCTTTGTTCCACAAGAGGGACCTTGTCAAATAAGTTCAACCTTTATGTTTCCAAGTGGAACGCCAAACAATTTATGCGACCTAGAGTTGTGAGAAAAAGTTTGTGAACCGAATTACCTGCATAAAAGGCTTCTAAAGGTCTGATCTTCATCTAAGGCATAAAAATAGATACACACAGTGTGATTAAACAAATAACACACATTTTTATTGTTTTTTTTACAGCTTAGATTGGAAAAAGTATGTGAACCATGAGATTTAGTAACTGGTGGAACCTCCTTTAGCAGCAATAAACCTCATGCTCAACCTCAAGTTTCCTGTAGTTGCTGATCAGACCTGCACAACGGTCGGGATGTATTTTGGACTATTCCTCCTTACTATTATTCCTTCCTCCTTGGGGTCACTGTCACGCTTGCATGAGCAAAACTCTGTTAAGCTTCAGATCATCGACCGTTCCCCTGATATTCTCCTGGGGAATTTCCTGATACCAATTTGGAAATCATTGATCCCTCAGTGATTGAAGCCGTCCAGGCCCTGAGGCAGCAAAGCACCAAACCATGATGCTCCCTCCACCAGTGGTTTCCTCCTTGGTATCCTCCCATGAGCACCACTCTTGTTTAGTGGTTTTCTTATTGTGGACTCGTGGACACAGATGTTAGAAAGCTCAAGAGATGCCTGCAGATCCTTAGCTGGTACCTGGTATCTTTGTCTCCTCCTTGACCATTTTGACCAATTTGTTAAATCACATTGTGTTTATTGTTGACTTATATGATAATCAGACCATATTTTAAGAGCCATTCATGCAGGTAATTCAAAAGGGTTCACAAACATTTTCTCACAACTGTGTATAGAAATAATAACATATTTTTTAAAAAGGATATTCTGCGAAGAAATGGAGATGCATTTTCCATCTTTAAGTAGCATGTGCTTTAATCAGCGACTAGGCGTGAGGTGGCGAAAAGAACAAGCCTCTGGAACGCTGATCATAATGAAATATATTAATTACACATCTGAGAGGTTCGCTACTGCTCGGCTTCCCCCACACTTCAGCTGGAAAGCGCTTTAATGCAGCCGTTCTGAGGACAGAGGGGAAGTTGATAATGGTCGACATCAGGGCTGAGCGTCCCAGAGGAGCCTTGACAAAGACACACTGCAGAGGAGGTCCATCTTGATCGGCAATCAAGCGCTGTATTCAGTCTTAAAAGAGAGATGATTTTACTTGTTTCTAATGGAGCTCGTTTTTTCAAATGAAGAAAGAATCGTCTGCCTTATTTCAAGATGTGATCAAGATATCTCATTTAATATTTGAGATCAAACACCGTCGTCGATTATGTCCTCAGATTACATGCATGGCTGCACAGCATTTGCTTCAGAGGTGTTTTATTTAGTAGAGAGAGGTGACGGATCGTGACAGCGGAGTAGTTCCACTGTCCAGCGCTGTTGCTTGTTGTGTCGTCCATTTATGCAGGTGATTCACCGTCCAATATGCAATTCACTTGAACAAACGAGATGACATCGTCCCCCTGTGTTGACACTCTCAGCTGTCTCTGCCAGCCACCAGATCCCCGCCAATGAGTCATCTGTAAATTCAGCACCGATAAGAAATACAACACAAATGTATATATATATATATATATATATATATATATAATTTTTTTTTGTGTGAAACTTTCAGAGTGACTCATTGTTTTCTTGACTGCTGCGTTTCTCGTCTAAGAGGCTGGGCGTTGAGAAGAAAGGCTGTCGCTTGATCTTCCGGCACAATGTGTACTCACATTAAAGCCTCGTTACAGGGACGTGTGTGTGTGTGTGTGTGTGTGTGTGTGTGTGTGTGTGTGTGTGTGTGTGTGTGTGTGTGTGTGTGTGTGTGTGTGTGTGTGTGGCTCTGCATTTCAAGCAGGTAGCAGGATGGGGACTGTCTTCTATGACTGGCTTGGATATGTGAATGCATGGTGGCATACACACACACTCACACACACACACACACACACACACACACACACACACACACACACACACACACACACACACACCAACACTGTCTATTTGCTCATATCTTTCCACACACAGAGCACATGTTCATTTCCTTCCAAGTCATTTGTTTCAGCCCGTGATCTTTGTTGTTTTGGCTCCGGAAGAGGAATTAACAACTCAAAGCCTCTGAGCGTACTCTGACTAATGCAAGGCACCCGTCTGCAGCTCGGAGGCTTTCTGCTCAAGAGGCTGATTTAAAGTTGCTCTGATTGAACTGTTGCTCACGTTGAAAATGGGGTGAGATTGATTCATTAGGTCTGGGTAACTCGCAGCACGGAACAAATCATACAAAGTGTAAGTCAAAATTAGGCGGCGAAAAATAAATAAGGTGAGATGAATCCTTCCACACCGGAGTAATGCTCCGTGTTGCTGTAAAATGTCTATTCATTTTTGAGTGTGTGTGTGTGTGTGTGTGTGTGTGTGTGTGTGTGTGTGTGTGTGTGTGTGTGTGATTGATCCATATCTGATGAGGTGGAACACACTCCCTGGGGGCCTTCAAGAGGTAATATTCAGCATGATGATGTTTAAAGGAGAAATGTATACGGGAGTTTTTCCCGCCCGGAGCCACAGACAAGCGACAGCAGAGGAATGAGTGATTGAATGATGAGGTGCATTGTGATGGGGGCATACGGGGAGAGTAGTAGTGGTGTGTGTGTGTGTGTGTGTGTGTGAGTTTCAGGAATCATTTAGCTCACAGAGAAATCAGGGGTTTCTAATAGTGGCAGAACCCCAGGATTTTTATTTTTTTATTTTTTTATTAAAAAAAAAAAAAAAAAAAAGAACTAAATAGGCTTTTCACACTTGAATATGTTAGCCCAGGGTTAATTTTAACCCTGGGTTATAATAGCCCTGGGTTAATTTATCACACTTTTCACACTAGTTTTCTTTAACCCTGGGCCAACAATTGACCCCGGGTATTCAGTATTCAGGATTTCACACTGTAAGCTTATAGACCCGGGTTAACGTTACATTCTAACCCCTGTTACATTCTAACTCCTGTTACATTCTAACCCGTTACATTCTAACCCCTGTTACATTCTAACTCCTGTTACATTCTAACCCGTTACATTCTAACCCCTGTTACATTCTAACCTGTTACATTCTAACCCGTTACATTCTAACCCCTGTTACATTCTAACTCCTGTTACATTCTAACCCGTTACATTCTAACTCCTGTTACATTCTAACCCTGTTACATTCTAACTCCTGTTACATTCTAATCCGTTACATTCTAACTCCTGTTACATTCTAACCCCTGTTACATTCTAACTCCTGTTACATTCTAACCCGTTACATTCTAACCCTGTTACATTCTAACTCCTGTTACATTCTAATCCGTTACATTCTAACTGCTGTTACATTCTAACCCCTGTTACATTCTAACCCTGTTACATTCTAACCCGTTACATTCTAACCCCTGTTACATTCTAACCTGTTACATTCTAACCCGTTACATTCTAACTCCTGTTACATTCTAACCCCTGTTACATTCTAACCCCTATTACATTCTAACCACTGTTACATTCTAACCCCACAACGTTTCACACTATTGTTCTTAGCACTGCATTTCGGGGATAGCACCACAAAAGCGGTGCTAACCCTGCTTCGTAGCAAGGTTTGTTAACCCAGGGTTAAAAGTGGTGTTAACCCTCTTTCAAAAATGCAAGTGTGAAATGTTGCTTAGCCCGGGGTTAAATGCGTCCTTAACCCAGGGTTAAGAAATACGTTAGCCCGAGGTTAAGCATAGTGTGAAAAGCATAAAAATTAACTATCCACAATATTACAGATGAACCAGTGAACATGACCTATGCATCAACCAATAGCGGTACATTGTATTCCTTCTCCTACCCTCTACCCCCTTTTACCTGTCTGTGTCCGAAGTCATTGAGGATGGTGGCCAGTTTCTTGGTGTTGGCGTGCTGGCGCTGGGCGACGATGGCGGGGTTGGGGTCCCTCCAGTCCACGGAGAGCCGATGGAGCCACATTTCACCCTGCTGCAGGTGGGGCTGCTTCAGGCTGGGGTCAAAGCAGTGGACCTCGCAGCCTGCCCTGGCTAGGGAACGCTCCAGGGACCGGTCGTCCACACCCAACCTGGACCACAGACAGCACAAGAGACATGGGGTTTGTAAAGGTGACGAGAGGAAGGTTGAGGAATGGACGGACAGATCCAGAAGACCGGCAGCCTCTGCCGGGTTGGATTTTGTGGGAAATCTGCTGGATTGCTTTACGGCACAAAAACAGAAAGAGGGGACATTGTTCTTCAAGGGCAAACAGAGGTTAGGATCATAGGATTTAAGGGAATCATCTTGACCATGGTGTCATTAAACCAAGGCATTTGACATATTGATGTAGCACCGTTGAATTGTTAACAAAAACAGATAGAAGTCAAATGCATGGGGAAATGAATGGATTCTGATTAGAAAATGCCATATATCATAAATAAACAAGTATAATAGAGAGACAGAGATACAACTCTTTTTTTTGTTTCTTTCTCGTTTCATGTTTTTTCTTTCTTCCATTTTTTCCTGCGGTCTGCTTCTCCATGTTGCCGTGAATCTCAGTGTGATGTGTAAATCTGAGTAGACACAGACACGTTTCCCCATCGGTCTCTTCCTCTTTGTTGCTCTCTTTCTCTCTCTCTCTCTCTCTCCCCCTTTCCCCCACACTTCTACCTCATTCCCTTTATCTCTCGCACTCGTCATTCTCTCTACCTCTCTCCCCTCCACCCCTCCCTTCTCTAATTCTATCACTTTTCCTCCCTCCTTCCCGCTCCCTTGTGTCTTGTTTGTGCTTCGGCTGTATTCTGTAATTGTGGCGCAGGGAGTACATTTCACACTGCACAGTCTTCTACAGACGAGGCGGGCTGGTCCCCAAATACATCTCGCTAGCGGGGAAGATGAGAGATGAGTAGCGGGGAGGGATTGAAATAAGACGTCTCTTTTTAACCACACTAAATATTTCAACGAGAGTCACTGGTGGGGATGTTGCGGCTGGGAACCAGTGCAGTGACAACTTTAGGTGACAGGGATCAGGGATTACTCATGGGGGGGCTGCGGGAACACCACAGTGAGTCAAAGCTCCTCTGGATGACACGGCTGATAAAGGAGGGTCTCTGCTATCTTCTGTCTCATGAGACAGAGAGAGAGGGTAATCGTAGTGTGTGTGGGAGAGGAGATACTACTTCAAACATCGGGGTTAAAGGGGTTATTAAGGGCTCCCTATTGACTACAATGTCATGGCAACCAGATTTGATGTGTATCTGTGTGTGTGTGTGTGTGTGTGTGTGTGCGTGGGGGGGTCACGAAGGGCCATTTGATCCTAGACCTTGTAAACAGAGTCTTGAATCAGCCTGTCCTCACATTGAATTGCTGTGTCAACAACACGCCTGGATGTTGAGAAGCTTTGAGGTGAGGAGAGTTAACAAACACTGGGTGGGCTGGGAAGGGAAGGTATCGGTCTGTGTGTCACGCCGGATGTTAGCCGCTGGGATAAGCATACAACGCTCTGGTGTTGCTACTTTTTTTTAAAGTCCCACACATGACTGTCCAGCAAACCAGCAACAGGTCACGTTAGTAATAAACACAGGCTGATGGAGTATTTCAATGTATGGCTGGAACGTGCGATAAGGCAAGGCCTGTTGGTTCATTCAGTGGAGCACGTAAAAGATTTTTGTCTAAAATTTGTCTAAATATGTTCTTGCCTGTGTGTCCACCTGCTACAGCAAGAGTTTGATGTTCCAAATATGGCCGACATGGACACGATTTTAAAAGAGCTATTTAGCTATTTAGTTATTTAGCTATTTAGCTCCGCCCCCAAATAGCGTGATTGGTTATCCCAATAGAGCTAAATATCCCACAATCATGGTCGGTTCTGCCAGACCTTCCTCCTAAAGTGTGGAGGTAGGTTTGGCCATGCAACACTAGGAAGGTATCGGCAATCAGTAATACATAGGTGCTGCAATTAAGTAGCTTTTTGTGCACTTGAGTATTTTTTACTAGTAATTTTACTAGTTAGTTGGTTAGCTACTCTTTCCACCCCTGGGTATCGGCTGCCCAGTCCTCTGTCCTCCCCTGTTTTCCCCACTACATCTTTTCCTGTTTATGATTTCTTTGTCTCTGTACTGGTATTCGCTGTTCTGTAAATATTTCTGTCCGTCTCCATGGCTCTCTCTTATTCTCGCCACCTCCCTCCTCTCTCTCTCTTTCTCTCTCTCTCTCTCTTTCCATTGTTGTCCTACTCACCCTCCTCCTTCACACAGCGCAGTGCATTAATATACGTTCAATGAGTGATGAAGTGCAGGTATTTTTAATTCCCCTATCGTGCTTTAGCCTAAATAACTGCTCTAATTTTGAACGAGTGCATCTGCTTATAGTGCACAGGGAACATTACGGTGAGTGAGTTGGACCTCTCTCAAAGTCAAGGAACCAGGAGTCTGTCTGCACTGCTTAAGATGTGGACAAGATAAGCTCTGAGCTCTGCCACAGCCGTATCTTGTGCTGCTGAATAAAGCGGGTCATGCACAATGACCGGCTGAAGGAGCCGCCGCTATCAGGGAACAGTGCTTACAGTATGTCTGACTGTCTAACAGAGACTCCCACAACACAGCCAGTGTGCTCCATACAGACTCCAACAACCCTCTCCATTTTCATTCTGGTTGGCGATTTTGTCTTGTGTACTGTCTACTTACCGTGAAACCCCGCCTCTTCTCCAGTTTACAAAAAAAGAAATTCCACATGATGTTCGTTCCTCAACTTCAGAGAGCACTCCGCCTAAAATGACACCTGGTGTAGCACCTTTCCATAGTGCCCACTTTCCATCCACCTCAAGGCCACTTCCCAAGAGGCACTGGAAACCACCAGTGTAATGTGTAATGTAATGTAGTGTAACCAACAGTGTAAATGTGCCCTCAGACTTTATTTTGATCAGATTACTCACAAAACTAAAATATTATTTACATCCAGAGCTAAAAAATTACATATTTGTGACCATTATATGGTATATCTGTACCATTTTGGTTGCTATAGTAACAGTGTTACACATGGCCATGTTTATGCCTCAGGGTAAAATGCAGGAGGAGAGCGAATGCATAACGCCCACTTTTATGGGCGATTTTTTTTTGCTGTGGGGTGATTCATCTTCTCAATAGACATTCTTTGATTAAATTCCAGGTCGACAAAGATACAGCGGTAGATAAAAAGGTATAATGTCTATTATGGGATTCTCCTCCACTACATCCCTGGACTGCAACCGTACAGTCATATTTACAATCCAGGAGCACAAACACCAGGAGTGGAGAGGGAAGGTAGAGTGGGGGAGGTGGGAGGTGGATCATCGGTCTTTCATGTGGAAAAACACACCGTATCCCCATCCCCCCCAAAACCACCCCACACACTCCCGCCGTGCCCCCACAGACCAATCAGAGAATAGCTGCTCATCCTGCCCAGGCACAGCCATGCACGGCTCGTTAAACAGCATGCAAATGAGACGTATCACACACACACACACACACACACACACACACACACACACACACACACACACACACACACACACACACACACACACTTAATGGTACTATTTGACATTTCAATTTAAGCCAGTCTTATTGTGGAGTAGTGGACTGTATAGTCTCCTGTAAAGCAG
>JAXDDW010000015.1:1300000-1390000 GCA_034670385.1 Hoplostethus mediterraneus
CAGAGTCTAATCTCTTGCAGCTCACAATATTTACTGAGCTTATTTGAAATGCAGCTAGACGAAAATGTATACAGTCCTGTCCCTTTGTAATAAAAGGAATGACCAAACTATCGCTCACTTGAAATTGACATTTAAAAAATGCTCCTTTTTCATATTTTCATTCCTGCCTTCTTTCCCAGACCAATATAAGTCTCCCTCTTTCTCCTCATAATAGAGACTTACTAATATGTATCATTTTATTGCTGTTGGCGTTTGAGCATGCCTGTTCATCAGAGCCTTCATTGGCAGGTTGGGCAGGAAGGGAGCAACTTCATCATTTTGTTACTTTTTCCATCCCTGTGTGTATGTTCCTCTTATCCGTGTGTGTGTGTGTGTGTGTGTGTGTGTGTGTGTGTGCGCGCGTGAGTTGCATGGACTGCTATTGATTGGACAGTTGTGTCGCAGGCCGTCGCTCTGAGTAGCAGCTCCACCAGGCGCCGTGTCAGTCAGCATTACAGCTGAGGATGCTGTTACGCCCACGCCGACTCCCTCTCCGCTTGTCACCGCGTATGATGGACAGCTCCCTTCAATGGCTCCCCACACACACACACACACACACACACACACACACACACACACACACACACGACGTATACACTTGCTTTCACACCCAATCTCTTTCTCTCTCAATTGCTTTCACACACACACACACACACACACACACACGCGCGCATACGGTCTCGCACACGCATGTACACACACTTCCTGGAGCTAATTCATTATAAGCTGAATGTCTGCTTTGTGAAAGATATAGAACAAGTGCTTAGTCATTTGGAGTGGAGTACACTGTGTTCTGGCAATATTGTGCAAGGGAAAAGATAAGTTGCTTGATTTACCCCCCCGAGCCAATTTCATCACAATAAAATGCAGCACATATTATTCTAAAAACGTCCAACTATGTTTTGGAAAGTGAAAGTGAAGCTGTGCTCGCGTTGCCTTGACAATAGAGACAAGGACATTGAATCCCAGGCCTTTTTCTATCCCCTCCCGCCGATCGTTAATAATAAGACGCTAAACATCTTAATCGATTTGTTGTTATTTAACAGTGACACAGGCAAGTAAACAAACCAGAACATCTCATTGATTAAGTATGAATGGAGGGGCTGGATCCCATCTCTATGGTAATCAACAGAGTAATGAATTATGTGTGCGCCTTCAGGCAAGACAAACACCCTGGGTGAGCTGAATGTGAAAGAGGTCCCGGAGTAGCTCGGTCACGGGCTGAT
This sequence comes from Hoplostethus mediterraneus, assembly GCA_034670385.1. Lineage (NCBI taxonomy): Eukaryota > Metazoa > Chordata > Actinopteri > Trachichthyiformes > Trachichthyidae > Hoplostethus > Hoplostethus mediterraneus. Next base: position 1,301,266 of record JAXDDW010000015.1, read on the forward strand.
GGATACAGGGCCTGCGCGTCACGTACATAACAAAGACTTTTCAAAATAACGCGCCCCCCCCCTGGATTTCAATAACAGCTCGTTTCCTGTCTGCACACCACCGTCTCATTGACATGTTTATGTATCTGTTTGGGTTAATATTCAGTTAAAGCAGACAGATTATATAGTCCCTAGTGGGAAATTTAGCTTAATGTGCAACTATATAAAATTACAATTGCACAAATACAGATAAACACAAAAGACGTCAGCAACAAAACAAATGGAAGGCTGAATGAACAGGTGAGTGGGGGCCGGCGAGTCTACCTGTCATGATGCAGCGAGTTCATAGCTTGTGTGTTAAAGGAGAATTTTTTTTGGGGGGGGCCATATAATAAGTGCGAGAGTGGGCGTACCTGTGGCGTGGTGATGTAGTCGAGGAACCGCCTAGCCTCGTCCTCTAGAGAACGGCTGTCGCTGGCCCACGGCTCCAGGTCTATATGCCACCGAGGAGCCTGCAATGGAACACACACACACACACACACACACACACACACACACACACACACACACACAATCGTCAGCAGTGGGACGTGGAAATAAGCCAATCACGTGAAATCAAAGTAGCACTGTTGAAAGGAAATGCAGTGCAAGGGCATCCAACAATAAAGGAAGCTTTTCGCTTTCTTTCAGGCATTTCCAGCCAATGGCAAACAGACACAGGCGGAACTAGGTCATGGTGTCTTCACTGCCCTCCTCTGTGTAAGTGATAAATAAATTGCTATATTTGTTTCCCATTGTTATTGTAGTAGAAGGCGAGCCACTGTTTCCTCTTAAGAGGCTCTTTCCTTGGACCCTCCAGCATCATGGACCCGGGTGCAGATCCCTGTATTCTTCTCTAAACCAAGACCACAACACAGACCGTCGAGAGGACGTTCAACATCACTTCCAAGTTGAGTTATAATATGGCAAAACGCATTTTTACAGTGTACAGATGGTTAAAAGTCCAGGTGTATTTGACATCGGAAAAAAAATCCCCTCGGACCTCGTCGCCAGCGGCCTCGGTGCGTGGTTGGAGCTCATTTACAGCAGAGCCTTGCGAAGTTGCTGCCGTGTCACATTCCCCAAAACCTGGCAGCTCTGCTTTATGGCCTCATTCATTTCTACAGGAATGTGTCTGTTTATGATTAGGAGGAGAGGCAGGGAGGTTGGGGAGAGAGAGAGCGAGAGAGAGAGAGAGAGAGAGAGCTGTGATGATGTATTTGCGAGACGCAGTGTGGCTGCAATCATTTCTTGGGTCAAACACCACGGACCAACTGATTGATTTCGCTCCGCCCCGCCTCCCCGACGTGCTTCCTGGTATGCACGTGTGTTTTTTACGAGCGCCGTAGTTCATTTATACGTTTTTTTTCCACGGCGGTGCACAGATCATCTTTGGCTTAGCTAACAAGATCGTGTTTGGGTCTGTTCAGCGATGTGGGCACATCTGTTAAGCAATCTGCAGAAGGGCGATCGTGGTGACGTCAACTTTGTTTAGGAAAATAACCTTGTATTGGTGTTCCCTCCCATGTTTCTCTGCCCCTCTCTCTCTCTCTCTCTCTCTCTCTCTATCTGCCCTTGTTTTTTTTTTGCAGAATGCGATGGGGTCCACAGCTCAGACACTTTCATTTACAATCTGCACCTTGTTTGGTTCCAACAAAGAGTAAGTGACAGGAGGTCCTGGCCGCGGTCCAGAATTTCACAGTGGTTCTGGTGTGATTGGGCTAAACGAATAAAGTGTTTGTTCTCAAATTGGAGGTTGTATTTCGCTGATATTTCTGCTAGCACTGTGGCGGTCTTGCAGGTTGTCAGAGAGTCAACTCTCTGACATTTTCATTTGTCTAACATGCCAGTGTGATATGTGTTTACAGAGCTTCCTCACACACACACATGCACACACACAGCCGTCTGCTAATGCATTATCTATGACAGGGCCGCGTGTGTCATTTCCTCCTCCAGTGATGCTTAGCCTCGACCGGCCAACATCAGCCGTCCCTGGCTGCAGATCCACGCCGCGCTGTTCACCGTTTGCAATTCAGCCTTCAATCGATTTGTGGCGTGTCAAAAACATCTGAATACCTGTCGCGCTTCAATTCTCCCCCTGCTGTCTCTCCATTCATCTTCCTCCGACGCATCATCCCTTTGTTGCCCTCGCTCTCTCTTTCTCTCTCTCTCTGTCTTTCTCTCCCTTTGACTCAGTCTCTCAGTTTGAATTGACTGCACTCGTGATGTTTGATCAATATAATTGCCCTGCAGGACAGAAAGGTTGGTGAATACATGCAGGCTTCAATGCTTCCATCTTTTTTTTTTGCTTTATGCAATCTATGTCCTGATTTACTTTTCACATAAACCAGCCACACACACACACACACCACCACTCATTCAATTACTTACTTCTTCTGTTTCTATTATTCTTCTATTCTTCTATTATCCGTCTTTCTCAGATTGAAAATGATTTAGCTGAGCGGCAATGGGAACAAGAAAAAATAATCTGTATCAAATATAATCATCTCTTTATCAGTTAAAAATATATAAATAAAGCTACAGAGAAAAACTGTGAATTAGAGGAGCTGGTGTTGTCGGCCAATCAGCATCCAGTATTGCGTCTGTTGCGGCCTGTGAGGACCTAGTCTTCAACTTCATTCATTCAACTGACTCAACTCGACTTTTAACTAAACTACATTCACTTGCAAAACATCTTCTCCTGTGGCCATAGCGTCTTTAAAAACAAAACCATGAGCGATGCGATTTTGATGAAACTTGGAGGGATGATCTTGTTATTGATTTTGCCCAAAGGCTTTTCCAGCTTAGCCCTCTTTGTTCCACTCCTCCTGAAGCTTTGTTGTGCTTCACATCATGTTGACAGGAAAGTCTTTGGCACAGCCCAAAATCTGACAAACAATACACGATAAAAAATAAATAAATCCCCATTTCAACATTGCTTTTTTTGTATTAATGTTGAGAATAGGAGAATTTTCACAGAGACAAAGATCTGATGTCTGTTATTTACACGTATGGAAACAACAAACTTTCTACATCCCACGAATCGATAGCAGGGACTCTAATCCCTCTATCTCTGAGCTGCCCTTTATTTCCCTCCGAAGCTCAGCTGTCAGGCCCCGTACGTCAGCCCGGTACAGGTTTGGACAGGACTCGCGATCTGAGGGCGGATATCTGGGACAATGGACTCACTGGGAATTTGTGGTAAAACTTTGGGTTGAGTAGGAACAGAGAGGGGAAAGAGGGGAAGAGGGGGGGGATAGATAGAGGGAGGGCAAAGAAGGGAAGACAATGAAAGAAATATTATAGGCTGTCTAGTTGATAGACATTATGGGAGAACGGCATTGGACCACAGTAAGGACACTGACTCGGGTTTTCAATCTGTCTGTTGTCCTTGAGGGCTGCACACTGAAATTACGCTTGATTTTATCTGCCTAGAAGTTAGTTGATGGAAAATCAATCCAACCTTTATCCACCCACCTGATTTTACTCCTATACAGATGCAGATCCATAAAGACTTTTGTGTGTGTGTGTGTGTGTGTATTATACTGTATGCGCGCTGAGCACTTAGTCATCACTGAGTCATCACTGAGTCATCACTGAGCAGTCATGAGATTAGCGCTAAGCCCTGTGTTCAATCAAGCACCAACAAGTCATCAGCACCTCGGGGGCAGCAGAGGTAAGAAGTGTTAATAACGTACACACTGAGCTGTCTACCCTCGGCTGTTTAGCGCCTAATCCCATGACATTATAAATATCTCTGTCCTCAGTATGGGCATTTTAGTTAGGTGTCTTTTACATGAATGGATGGATGATGGATGGACAGGCAGTTATTGAGAATGTAGCTGGATTAAGACTCATTTTGAGACCAAGAGGCAATAGAATGAATAATGTTTCCTCGATAAATATAATCTCAGTTTTTACAGGTTTGTATAGGTTTTACTCTATTATTTTTTATATGTATTTATTTTATATATATTTATATTCATTTTTTTCTATAATATTATTAATTAAATTAAATTAAATTAAATTAAATTAAATTAAATTAAATTAAATTAAATTAAATTAAATTTTCTCTTACCCTCTTAAACTATTTCCTTCATTTCTTGATTTTCATCTCAGGTGAATGTTTTAACATCCTTGTTATTATGGTTACTGCTTGGCCTGCATGACTTGAGTCATATTGAATGGAACGAGTGACCTGGGTGTGTTGGTTGTGCTCTGCCCCTCAGCCAGGGTGTGAGAGCGGTGTGAGCAGCCAGGCCAAGCATGAATAATCCCTGGGAGAAGAGGACGGATGGGTGAACAGGAGACGACTGGCTAAAACAAGAGGAGACAAGCTTCCAGGACATGGAGATGGCAGCCCAGAGGAAAACTCTTTTGCTCAGAGTTGTCTTTTCTTCAGCTACTAAGAAATAGGGGAGATCTCAATTTTGTCTCATTTTGTGTTCGCCTTCATCTGAAGTGTTTCTCCTAAAACCCCCTTAGGAGCAAAGAGGAGACAACAGAGGGAAGAAAGATATGAGATCAATGTGAAGATGCTAACATGACATATGTAATGATAATAAGCTCCTTCTCTATGGCTTCAATAGGAAAATGCAACAGTATTGAGTTTTCTTTGAGATCTCTCTCTAATATTGTGGTTTCATACTGAAGAGAGTTAGATAATTTTCATAGTGAGATCGACATGAGCTTTTATGTGGTTTGAGTGGAATTTGAGAAACAGGAGAAAACGCCCTCAGTCTCATCTTAGTCTTAAAGAGCTCATTTGCGTCCGGGAGACATAAAAGGACATGAAATCTCTTCAGACAGAAGTGGGTGAATGCTCAATAACTGCAAGAGACAGGCGATAAAAAGGAAGTGAGAAGAAAGCTGAAGGTTACGAGGAGTTCCTAGTAATGGCAGAGAGGCGTTTATAAAGATTAGAACAACAAATTGCAGACAAAATACTATAGAGGAAAAAATATGCAATGATTGAAGACAGTTTGGCAACAGCATCTGGATGATACAGCATAAGTAAACATATTGTCAAATCAGAGTATCACATAACGTGGTGGATCAAGGTGAACTTTGTTTGCCCATTTGGAAACCATAAGACGACAGACGGAGAGCTGCCAAGTCGGCCCGACTGTTGGTACAGTGCCAGGGTGGCTGGATTTCAGCTGCTTATTTTTGGGATTGCTGCACTAGAGTCCACACATTATGATGAGAAATACCACCAACCCGCACAGTCAAAAGGTCAAGGCTTTCAGCTCAACAGCTTGAGACTTTTCTTAACACTACAGAGAGTGTTTCCTTCACTTGAACTTTTTGTTTGTTGCTGGTCATTTTGACCTCGACAGCTTGGGTTAAAACCTCCACAGTGCCTCGGTGCCAGGAGAAGGCAAAATCAAGCGTTGGCCAGGAGGCGGAGGGAGACGAGTTGTGGCCTGATGAGACAACTGGTGGCACATATCGCACCTATTACGCTCTCTGCATCTGTCCCCTGTGTTGTTTAGCTGGGGGTGAAGCCGGGCGAGAGACCAAACTAGGGAACTGTGCTCCAGAAGCCTGCAGTAAAGTAATAAGCCACGAGAGGTTCATTGATTTCAGAACAGGTACGAGGCTGCTTATTACTTTTATAAAACAATACCATTATATTAAAAATAACAAAAACAAATGTTCAATAAATCTTTTATCTTTAATTCATGTTAAGTTATTAACAGTTAAGTTATTCTTGCACCAAGCAATATACCTATCAGTTGTATCATTTATGTCAATGAACCGTGTTCCCAAAAGGGAAAAGTAATAATAATAATAAATGGTGTTTTGGTTCAACTCTGTCTCATCCGTGTTCCTTTCCTCACAGACGTCCTTCAGCCTCCCGTTATGCTCTGTCACTGGACTGCTCCACTATATGAGAATATTGATACTGGCCGTACCAATTGGCCATAAATGGGGAAGATGTCGCAGAAAAGGAAAAGCAACCTATCACGTTGCTGTTGCTGATAAATCACCTGGAAGACATTAGTTGCATATAGTTTATCAAATTGTTGTCACAGTGGGAGGCCAAACAGTTGCATTATGGGACTGTAACCTGGGTGCAAATACAACCAGTGATACAACAACACCCGGAGCCGATCTCACACACTAACACTAACTAACTCAGCGCTGCTTAATCTTTATTCCTCATTCAGCTCCATCTTCCATTTCTCCTTCACCTCCCCCTCTCCCTCTATCATCCCATTTGACAGGTTCATTGTGGCTCTGAATATGATTATCATCGGATAATGATTGTCACGGCGGTTAGTCAATCACACCACCGTCACCGCCGCCACATCACGGTGGACAGTGGTGATGTTTACTGTGAGTGACTCAACTGAGGATGGGTGAGTTCAAAAGATTGTGCTTGCAGGTGATTGACCATCTGTCTGACTTGAGTGATTAAGGTTACTAGGGGTCAAGACGCGAAGACTAATGATTTCATACGTGGAGTTACACTAGGCTGTGCGACTCCAGCAGACGACTCGGGGTTATTTAAAAGACATTTGGAGAGAAAAGACTGACACTTTTGGATATAACCATAAATTGGTGATCTGCAAGATTCTTGTTTTGTGATTTCGGTGACATTTTTTGGTGCTAAGTGGTCATTGGTGATGTTTCTGCGCTGCACACATTTCTTTAGGCACTGGTCTGTCGCTGCTCGTGCTAACAGCTGATGCTGCTGAGGAGATGTAAAGCACATCACTTCCTGTGCACCAGGTTTTTTTTCTCCCAGGAAAACCTTTAATGGCTCCCAACACAGTAGGACACTGTATCATGAAGACAAGACAATCACACCGAGGTGTCTTTATATAGCACCGTCGTTCTGACTAATCCAGGAGATAGGGAAACTGTGGCAGTCAGGCCAGATCCAGCTGTCTCCAGTTCCTGGGGTGTCATCTCTACTCCTCTAACAGGAAAGGCTCACCGGGCCAATCCCATCTTAGAGTACAGTGAGAGAGAGAGAGAGAGAAAGTATAATAGAATTAAAGGGAAGGATTAGGCTGATCTTTTTAATAAAAGCATTAATCTCTGAAGGCTTTAGCCTTGGTCTTAAAGGCAGAGTGATGCGAGGGGAGAAGCATGCGGAGGGGTATAGAGATAAAAAGGGGGGATGGAAGGATGTGTGTGTGAGTGTGTGTGAGAGAGAGAGAGAGAGAGAGAGAGAGATCGAGGCACAGATGGTGAAAAGTGACTGTGAAGATGGAGGACGGACAGATTGCTCTCTGTACTGTTCCTCCTTTTTAGCAGCAATCTCACAGACCCATCTGGGTCATATTTACAGTAAGAGAGAGAGAGACTGTGTCTGTGTGTGTGTGTGTGTGTGTGTGCGTGTGTGTGTGTGTGTACGACTTCAGAAAGTATGCTAAGTGTACAGCGGCGGGGCTGAGCTAGTCTCGGTGCGTTCCCGCTTCACACTTCATTACAGCACGCGGATTCTCATTCCTCCCTCTGCAGACGACTCGGCGGTGGCGTTATCTGTCCACGTGTCCTAAATCAAAGCTGATCGAAGAACAGCGAGCGCGCAGCAAATTCTCACTCAGCAATTTGTACCATCGCCGACAGCACGACGGCAGCATTTTCTGTCCATCAAAGCTGATCTGGGAGCAGTGCTTATCCCTCTCGCCTGTGCAAAGGGGTCTTGTTTTTACAGGTGGTTCTCATTTACCCCCTGCCCCCAAAAAAGTACACCAATGTGGCGACCTCCCCCTTTTCCTCTGCCCCCTTATACTGCGAGCTGTCTACAATCAATCCTTGCAGCCATCACAGTGGCAGCGTGACAGAGAGGCGATTGATTGACTAAAGTTGTCTCGTGCATGAATAATTCAATAGACGAGAGTAGCAGAAAAGAACTGGAAACCTTTTCATAAAAAAAGCAGGCAAGAGAGCAGCAAGGACACCCCTCGCTGAATGAAACATGACACGAAACCTGGAAATACAAGCTGAAATACGTGAAAGCAAAGCACTCAAATAAAAAAAAGCCTTTTAGCGGACATTGTTAATGGCATTGGCTGAACAAAGACAGCAGGCTGTGCGCGCCGCAGCAGAAGTGATGGTGTGTGTGGCGTTATACATTATACTGGGTAATACACACTAGGATATATACACACCCTCAGATCTTAAGCCCTTAGGGACTGTAACGGTGATTAAGGGCTATACAAATAAATGTGATTTGATTTGATTTGATTTGATATGGAAGTAGAGCTGGCATTTGAGTTGTAAGTATACAAGTATACCATATACAATAAGTACATGGTATGCATACTAGTGAACCACAAAACCACCCATATCTCTGCTGCTTTAAAATAAAACTGATCCATTACATAGTCACGCAGGGAAATGACTGTTGTAAATGTCTTTATAATATATACCCGAAGCTGATGTGTGAGCCATTAAAAGCGAAGGCAGCTGCGTGTGGCTTGGTCTGATGGATCCCCATCAGTCACTTGTGGTTCACCCTCAGATCTCAGCATAGCAGTTGCTCTTATCAGTAAATATACCCATGCACTCCTCTCTCTCGCACACACACACACACACACATTAAAACCAATGTGTATTTTGCTGTCCTTTGACAGGCGGTCTTGTTATGGCACATGCCATCAACCTAAATCTCTCCAGAACTGGCTGTTGCCTTGGAAACACCGTTCCCCTCCAGTCAGATCATCATAACTTCTCCCCATTCACCCATGCGTGTATTCACACACCAGCCATGGTTATCGTCTGGTTGTACGAGAGTGAGAAAAACAGAGACCTTGAAAGTGGCTCTCACCGCCGACGCCAAAGTTCTGATCCGATGTGATGCCGTGTTGCCTTGTGTTTGAGCCGCGCCTTCTTGGCTGGTTCTTCCAAAGACAGATGGGGTCTTATTGTCACTAGGCCTGTGGTTAAAACCTGTGTGTGTGTGTGTGTGTGTGTGTGTACGTGTCTGTTCGAGTGAGTGTATGCCTGGACGCAATCCCAGACATGAGATCTGTGTTTGATGTCTAGTTGAGAGGAGCAGAGGGAGCACACTGAGCACCATATGACGCATAATTCTAGACATGGAAACGGTAGGAAAGAGAGAGAAGGAGATGGACAGACAGAGAGAGAGAGGAGGAGGGAGGGAAGTCACTTTCTTTCTCTGTTCATCATTTGACTTTATACCAATCTGCTCATTCATGTCTCGCACACAAATTATTATCGAAATATAAAATTAAAATGAATTGAAGGAGATGGCAGGAGGGATTGCACTTTACATTTCTAGTCATTTCATAGTAATTGACAATGTTCAGGCTGGTTTGTGCAAATTAGTGTCCTGCCAATCTTGCTACTGAACATTAGCGCCTCCAGAGAGAGAGAGAGAGAGAGAGAGAGAGAGAGAGAAAGAGAGAGAGAGGTAAGGTAGAGGTAGAGAACAACAAGGCCTCCTCCTTCGCTGGCGGCGTGACTCAGGGGTAAGTGGCGGTGTCTGCGTGTCTGCTGCAGTCTTTGTAACAAGACGCAGGTATCTAAGGTGCACACGTGCTACTGAAATTGGTTCTGGCTAGACAAACAAACCTCTCAGACGCTGCTATTAACTCAAGGCAAGTGTGTGCGTGTGCACGTGCATGGACAGTGGAGGTGAGTGGTAAAGATGGGAGGGGAGGGCGCTCCATTTCAGAGGTCAATGGCGCTCATTCATATCAGCGTGGTGGGAGGCTGAGAACGGTCTGGAATGTTCCGAAACAAGGCGCCCATGTCTGAGGGGAGCATTGTGCGAGCAGGACCCTGGACTTGACGGTTTGACACTGACTTTTCCCCCTCCAGTGGGCGTCTTTGTCTGATAGAAGTTAGCGCACAACAGACCCACTGTTTATTCGGTCAATGCGCCGAAGTACACTGAGTTAATTCTGTTTCTCCATCTCCGACATGTGGATTTGATCATCTTGCTCAAGACAGAGGTTGCTATGGTAAGAACTCCATTCAAAAGGCGGGTGAAAAGCGATAACTAAGCTGAAAGACATTCTTTGCGCAATCTGTTATTTTACCGGCCATCGACGTCCAGGGGCTCGGTTCTGCTTTGCCACCGCTTTGTTTTTGCCGAGCCTCATAGTTGTGAAAACTCTGGGACCTGTAATAGAGCGCAACAGTGAACGCCCACTTTTTTTTTACAGCTCTGGTTCAGGAAGTAAATTTCCCATTCATTTACTCCGTGGACATTTCAGAAATCCTTCTATAAAGAGTTTTAAGGCTGGAACCAAGCCAACCAGCTAGACGATGAATCGTGACCATAAAACATTTGATTTTGAGCAAAAAAAAGATCAGAAAATGGAAGAGAAGGCAAAGATACAAGACTGTGTACATCATTATTTTATGAAGTGAAGGAACTACTCATCCCATAAACCATTGCGAATGGTTTTTAGCGCGCTTCTTCTTGAATTTAACATTTGTCAATAGTCTAGTGTTGATATTGTTGTTGTTTTGTGAGCGTATATATAGTGTTTCATATAGTATAGTGTAAAGTGTTGTCATTGACATGGTACAGTCATTCGTTCCAGCTGCATAGGATAAGCAGCTAGCTAGGTTACGTTAGTAGCTAACGTTAACGTTAGCTGACAAGACGTTCGCGGGTGCGGTAAACATTTCCATGGTAACAGCCAGCTCCACCAATCAGAGACGTCGCTGTTACACTATAGGATTGTGGATAGTGTAGTACTTCTCCATGACATCGCGAATAAAACATGTTTTTCTCAAAACAAGGTTGATATCATACGGACTTGTGGCTTCTACAGGAGCATACACTATCGTTTCATAACCTACTAGCTTGTGGTGAGTCTACATTGGATGGTTACGAAATTATGGCTAATAATCAAAATCCCTATGCAGAATATGAATGGGATTTTCACTTCCGGAACCACACTGTTGAGCTCTATGGGCTGCTGGTCTCCCTGTGATTTAATGAACCGCAGTTCCTGGGTGATTCGATTTCTCAGCTGTTTCTCATACTGAAAAAGTTGAGGGACCCCTGCTCATGGCAAGAAGATATTAATATCTGTAACGATGCAGAGGGGGTTGAGTGGTTATCTGAAACGTCTTCTGTTGTGCCTCGATCCCTCCATGACTCGGCACAGACTCAAGGCCGATCTATTTTCTACAGTTGCGCTTGGATACTAAGCTTGAATTGAGCAAGCGAGGCCGTATGCAGGCTGTCATTGCGGTAGTATGATCCAAAAGTGCAAAAAAAATCAGGCATGTATGTCTTAGCATCTTAACAACGCCCTCTCCCTGAAGGTTTTCATCAGTTGGGAGTTATTAGACCTTGCTGTGGCATTGTCTAAGAAACGACATCGATATTTTGCAAAGCTCCTATGATGTGTGGCCATTTGCAGGCCGATGTATGAACATCGTCCCAGGCAAGTTATACGGCATCGTTACAGTCTCAAAGGGCTTCACAGTGCCCAACATGTGAAACAGTAATTGGTTAGTAGTACACGACATCCCCCAGCCTTGGACCCTCACAGAGGACGAGGAAAAACTCCCACAAAACCAGTGACTTCACATCAGCTCCATGGGTCTTCAGGGACCGGGGCTGACAAAATAAACACTGACAACTTCTACTATTCTCTGCTTTCTCTGAAGATGTGATGAATAAACAAACACATTTCACTTTCACAGATAACACTCCCTTCGCTATCCGGGCTTTATAGAATCAGTCTATATGAAGGGGTAGGAATACCCGGAGCTGAGACGCCGACAGCGGTAGATGGCGTTTGTGATGCAGAGGAGATTTCAAGCCCCAGCCCCAGGGAGGGGAGAGTTGAAGGAGTGTGACCAGGTGACATGTCAGTTTCCCAGCCTCTGATTCCTTGTGACTCCCCGGTCCACTGGATCACCCCAGCTGGAGGTTAAAGCTGCCTGAGAACAGACTCCGGTCACACCTTTGGGATTACAGAAGTCAAACCCCTCTCTCTCTTTTCCAACATTCCTTCTCTCTCTTTCTCCTTCAGTCTCTCTCTCTCTCTTTTTCTCTTCTCTAAGCTAGGCCTTTTCAGCTTTCCGAGACACGACCAAGGTCACTGAGTTTCTGCATTAGAAATTCCACTGGGGGCCCAATATACTGGCTGGTAGTGGTTTGCGCGAGAAAGCACAAAGTGGCCTTTTCTCTTCAACCTTTATATCAAGCCGGAATACTCAGGAGCAAAGCATTCACTGAGAATTATGCTGTTGTTCTTTTGAGCAAAAGTAATTAATCTTACCTCGCGATGAAAGTGACCTACTAAATAGAAGAAACTGTTTGAATTAAAGGACAGGCTGTTCTGCCTTATTGGTGGTTTCAGTGGAATCACTTAACTCAATCAAAAGTCTATTTTGTCTAAACTGAGTGAAACAGAGTCAGCACAAAAGACCATATCAGTGTTCATGTAAAAGATACACACAGAGAAAATAACACGCTAGTCGGGTACCAACTCGCCTGCCACTCATATATTCTCATCCAAAGTCAGTCAATGAACAAATAAAAACATCTGTTTTGTATTTTACTTAGTCTTCCGTTAATTCAGCGATGTCAACTTTCACATAGTGCTTGATCTCCGCTGTCAATAGACATTTGTGTTGAAATGCTAGCAGGTATTAAGGCAGACTGGCTGTACATATATCTAGCTGTACCCTGCAAGTACTGGAATGGACCTGTACTTGTATCTATGAATGTTCAGATCCAGGTTGGTTGTCTCACTGTATGTCCTCACGTGCAGTTTATGTTGCCTAACCCCATATACACCGAGATTACTGTATCGGCTATTGCCCTAGTTGGAGTATTCTTTTTTTGTCAGCTTTGACATCACGGGGATGATCATTTTGATGGGTTGTCACAGTGTTTCATGTGTTAAAAATGGAAGGCCTGTCTGAAAAGATCCACGGTTCCCCTTTGCTGCTCCATTATGTGGTGCTCGCCAGTGGGGTGTAAAGATAAGTGTGTGCGACATACGAGTGACAGCCTGTCCATCTGAGAAAAATCTCTTGACACCGGAGAGGAATTCCACTAGAGAAGCGCTACACACTCCCAATACCTTCACTGTGAAATCGGTCACTGTGGCAATACACAGACGTAATAGTGGAAGTATTAAAGTAGCGTTTTAAGATCAAGAAATAATAAATCATTACCAAATCATTGCCACAGTTTTGAGACGTTATTTTGAATTACCGTAAACAAACAAGACCATAACCGAAAAGACTACTGGCCTTCTGGGTTGCTTTACGGCAGGGAGCATGTTCTTCCAACGCGAACCGAAGAGTTTCAGAGTTTCACGTAATGGCAGATGGTGGAACAAGTGGATGGAAAAATCACTTGCAACATGTTGATCCTGTTCAGTAACGTGAAAGAAAACAATCACACGCAGACAGACGACGGGAGGGGGAGGGGGAGGGGGACAAGTAGACTCCAGCACTAACAATACCACTGGTGTGAGCTACCAGTCATCTTGACCATGGCTTATAGCTAGTGACAAATCTACTTTTTCAGACCAGAGAAATGTCGGTGTGTTGACTCCCAAAGCATTTGCCGAGAAATCAGTATGGCTGATGCCCATGCACATACATTTGCAGTACTTGTCCAATCACAGCGTAACCCCTCCTCCACTGAGAGTAGAGGGGGTAGAACGGGCGGAAACACAGCCATATGCACATCTATGACATCATCTGGTGACGTTTTGAGCAGCCAATAGCTACTGTCCTTGGAAGATGGTTGGAAACACTGGTAGCAACCGTACGCTGGAGAGAAATGGAGTGTGTGTGTGTGTGTGTGTGTGTGTGCGTCACTCTGTCTTGGGGGCAGCACTCTGTTTATCACTGTGCTAAAGTCAGGAGGCTGAGTCATCAGTGCTCATGCTGTGTCTGTTCTCTCTCTCTCTCTCTCTCTCTCTCTCTCTCTCTCTTTCTCCCCTCTCTCTCTCTCCCTGCTGTTGTCTGGGCCGACACATCACGCCTGTCTAGAAATTTACCATACCTCAACACATCCCACTCCTCTGCTCCATCTTCCTTCTCCCAGCAGGAAAGAAAAGCCTGGAAGAGGACAATGATTAAAGAGGATGTGTGTGTATGTTGTATTTACGTGGCTGACTGACAGCTAAGAGATTAGTTTGGTAATTACTAAAACGAACCCTCAGGCTGTCTCACACACACACACACACACACACACACACACACACACACACACACACACACACACACACACACACACACACACACACACACACACACACACAACCACAATTTGTTAAGAAACAGTTGGTTGTGTCACCTATCTATAGTAGAGCTTCTTGAATGAGTTTTGATTCGGCGCAGACAAAGTCTCAATCTGGGATCCTATTGAAAATATAAAAGCTGATGATATTTCAATGGGGCCGTCAGCTCCCCCGATAGACTTGCTAACAGGGCCATTGAAGTAGCAGACATCACTATGGATACTAATGAATAGTGAATACCCTGAATAGTCGTAAGCCAGTGAAGAGCGTGAATGAACGAATGTAATGAAAATATATTGAAATACAGGAAACGTGTATGAATCAGACTTCACCTCGGGCCTGTCACCAGCAGCTCACCCCACACACAATAGCACAACACTTCAATAGTACGACTCTTCACATCGTGTTGATACAAACACCCACTGGTTTGATTCAGACCCTCAGCAGCCCACCGAGAGAGACCGTAGCAGGGTGCAGCGAGCTCACCGGGGATGCTACCGGTCTCTCTTCATGCCTGGTAGCAACACAGTTATTAATACTCACCGTTTCCCCGCAATCTGTTGACAGCAGGGACGGCCGAACGTCATTACAGGCTAACAAAAATAACAAGATAGACGTCGAGATCTTGGTTTACTGAGGATGTTAAAAATACTGTTTGGATGGGAATGTACAAGAAGGAGTCATGTATCCTGCAAAGGCGTGCATGGGGGTGGCAATTGTATTATTAGGGCTGGCCTGTAAACACAATTTTAAATCTAGGTCTACATCTATTCTGCTAGTCTACTTTTGGCCTGAATACTGGTCATATGTTTTTAAAAATAGCATGCCAAACTATCAATGAAGTGATTCTCACACTGCGCTCTTTGACTCCCATCGAGAGAATAGTGCAAAGTGTGAAATTACAATCACTACCAACGCTAGCTATTTTGTCTGGCTAAGTCATATAATCCAGAAAGATTAACGCTGAATGAGCGCTTGAAAGGGTTTCTACATGCCACGGTGCATAAATCACCACAAATTACGTTTTTAAAAGCAGATTTTAAAGCGTTTCTTCTCTGCAGAGCTCGCACCTGGACTCCTAGCATTTCTGGGGAAGTGCCCTTTACCAGATCTGTCTATACACACCACTTCCCGTCGCCCCGCTTATAAGTGCACCACAATAGGAGTGTGTCTGTAAGTCTTGCAGTCATCAAGGGCTCATCCTTGTCATCTTCCCCTTGGAGCAACAGCTCTGCCGCCTAGCCCAGAGTATTTCATCTAACGTGCACAGAGAGGAGAGAGCACGGAGTCAGCCAGAGATAGAGTTGAAAGAGGGGAGAGAGAGAGAGAGAGAGAGAGAGAGAGAGAGAGAGAGAGAGAGAGAGAGTCAGATGGGGGATGGATGTGGGAGGTGAGTCTGAAGTTCAAAAGGGAGACAGACAGGCAGAAGAAAAGAGAAATAAATGACAACGAGAATGAGGAAAAGACAGTACAGAGAGGAGATGAAGAAACATTACAGAGCAAACGAGCGGCAGTGATCTTGGAGGGGAAGAGCCTGGAGGGAGAGCGAGAGAGTAAAGAGATCGATAGAGAGAGAGCGAGCGAGATAATGAGAGAGGAGCATATGACACAGATATTTCGTCGGGGCCCCTCCAGGGCATCTGGTGTGACAAATTGTGTGTTAAGAGGCGGGGAGTGCAAACATACGGTGGGATGTAATATTGATGGTGCACCAGTGCCCAGCTCTATAGGTGCCTGAGGGGGGAGGAGTTTGGTGTGGACTGACGCCCCCCGTGGTGATTTTCGTAGCGTATAAAACTCTCAGCCTCTAGTCATTAAGGATTTAAAGACGACGGCGGACTGGCGACGAACACCGAAGAGATATAAGGGAAAAATAAAGTGGAGAGGGAGAAAATGAGGGGCCGAGGGAGAGAAGAAGACGAAAAATGATGAGGGGGAGGGGTGGACGGGGGGAAGGGAGGGGGAGATCAACGGGCAAAATAAAGGATAGTGAGATGGAGAAAAGAGCAAAAAAAACAAAAACAAATAAAAGGCATGAAGAGAGAGAGAAAACCAGGGAAGTGGTGGGTGTTAGATGGTCCTTTAACACACCCTCCACAGGTCAAAGGTCAAGCCGCTGGATTGTGTGTGTGTGTGTGTGTGTGTGAATAGTTGTGTCTGCTCCAATAGACGACATGCCTGAAAGGTCCTTTGTTGGACCTGCCTCTCTATAGATATGCAACGCAGCCAGACGGGATGTGTGTGTGTGTGTGTGTGTGTGTGTGTGTGTGTGTATGTTTAATTTGCAGTTTGCACAAAATCACCAACATTCAATTTACACCGCCCTTAAAAATAACTGTGGGCAGCTTTACTGTTCCGACCCCAGCGACTACTCTACCCGTCTTTCTCAACTCATATCGATCAATCATTGATTCTGTCTGACCTTCCTCCTGCTCCCTGCTCCCTCTCCATCACCCTCCTGGGATCACCCAGCTTTAAACCGGTGACTCACAGTGATGGACTGAACGCTCCTTATCAAGCCCCCCCCCCCCAGTCTGCTAAAACACTGATGCGTGAGCCGATACCTCAACAGCAATCCTGACCCCTGCTGCAATTAAGAGCTTCTAAATGGACGGGATCTCAGGATGAGCGTCGATGTCACACGTACCTTTCTGTGCGGGCGAAGAGGCGGGCAGCACCCTGGCGAGGGGTCCTCTCTGTCCTCGCCCCTCTTCCTGGCCTGGTCCTTCTTCAGCGTGCGAACGTAGGACACCCTCCGCCTCACGGTCCTGTCGGCCTTCGGCTCCGACGAGACGCGCCCGGCCCCGGTCCGCTGGCCCCGGTCCCGACTCGTGGTGGCGTCCCGACCCCCCACCGCCGAGGCCGGGGGTGCAGGTGCGCCCCTGCGAGCCCTCTCCAGGTACACGTGCACGCACACGCACACGGCGGTGAGCAGGACGCACGCGCGCAGCAGCAACCCCCCCGCTGAGTCGCTCTCGGCCCATGCCCGTCCACAGCTGCTTGCATCTGTGCTTCATCGTCTCCTCCTCCTCCTCCTCCTCTCTCTCTCTCTCTCTCTCTCCCTCTCTGGCTCGCCTCAGTCCATCTCCTCAACAAGAAGAGAAACTTTGCCTTTTTTTTTTTTTTCCTATCCCATTCTTCCTCTTTTTTTGTTTTTTTTTGGTCAAAGCGCTGTCCCTCGTTTCTCTTCTCTTCTCGTCAGGCCTCTCCTTCCTTCAGGTCCAAAGTCCAGCATCAGACTAAAAGATTGAAGTTAATGAGACAAGGACATCTCTGCATGTGTGTGTGTGTGTGTGTGTGTGTGTGTGTGTGTGCATCTTCTGAATGTGTGTGTGTGTGTGTGTGTGTGTGTGTGCATGAAACTCTGCACAAGGAATCAAAAGAGTGCCTGCCGCCCTCATTGAAAACTTTGGGAACTCCCTCCTCACAGTCTAAACTCAAAAGCCCACCCCCCCACTCATACATTGAGTCCTCACACCCCTTTCATTCTCTCTCTCTTCTCTCTTTCTTTCTTTCTTTCTCTCTCTCTCTCTCTCTCTCTGACACAAACACACACACCCCTCTCTTCTCTCTCTCTCTCTCCGCTGCCCTCTGCCTCAGTTTGCCTCTCCCGTCCCACTGAATCTCAAGTTACCTGTGTAACTCTAGATATGGGCAGGGCCTGCAGATCCACCACTGGCTGTCACCCATGCAGGTCTCTCAACCTCTGTATTAGTGTGCTCTCTCACAAAACAGAGAGAAAGAGAGAGAGAGAGAGAGAGGGAGAGACATAGGAGAATAATAGAGAAATAGGCGTTGGTGAGGAAGGGTTACAGCATTGTAAAAAGGACAACCTACCCTTTATATGTCTGCCCGCTGAAAGAAAGGCTGGAGAGAGAAGAAAACCAGAGCAAACAGAGCAGAGAGGAACAGACTCTTAAAAGGGATGTGCCAATTCCACATGTGTTTCTAGTTGGGCCCAGCAGCCTGCATATGTGTGCCTCTCCAAAATAAAATACCAATGCATCTTGACACCACATCTGCAGCCATTAATATATATTGTGCTGAAAAGTAAACAATGTATGTTTGTTATCTTACACACAGATGTTTTTAAGAGTGCAGAGAAGTGGATAATCAATATGGATATGACAACAGTGCTCAAACAAGGTGCCTCAGCCTTGTTGCTTTCACCACGTGCTGCAAGGAAACGTTCAAATAGATTTTTAATCCCGTGTTTCAATTTGTGGCTGCTCCTGGGAGCGTCGCTCAGCGCTCCCAAACTAATAACTGACGAATAAAACCGGCACCGACACCATCCATTCTGATTTTCAACTCCTTGGCAATGAAACGCTGATGAAACTATAACTTCTGGGTTTTCATTTCGCCGGCAGTAAGCCCTCAAAGACTTAATTCATAGTCTTAACACTTGGCTTTGTTTTCTTCACATTGACTTTGACATTGATTTCTCTGCAGAAACCACTAAATCAGTCTTTTAATAAACAAATTATAAATCAGAACACCTTCTCGCACTCCCATTTATCAAATATGTTATTGATATTGCAGAGCACAAAAAGGACGCATCAATTATCAGGCCTGCCAAGACAGATGATGTCTGAGAAAGTAAGGATTTTGCCGAGGGAGGAAAGTACCTCTGCTGAAGGCTTCGTGACATCGCCACTTGAAGAAAATGAAGATATGCGCGGCTTGACTGAGCATCCTGACATAGTTTGAACTACGAAAATCCAGTATAATAATGAGGCTGCTTTCTCGCTGCTGTTTAGAATCAATGCCAAATATTTGTGTTTGCCTGTGGGCTCAGATATAGCTCTTTACTGCCCCCTGTGGATTGAAACTGGGGAATAACAATGCTTCCTCATTCGCTGTACTCATTCTCTTCTCTCTCTCTCTCTCTCTCTCTCTCTCTCTCTCTCTCTCTCTCTCTCTCTCTCTCTCGCTCTCTCGTATTCTCTCTCAACCATCAATCAATCAGTGGATCAAACTCAGCATCACTTCTATTACCAAGTATATATGCAGGAAACAGTGAAAACCTCAAGAGTTTGTGCAAGAGACGGTGCATGACATACTATGGACAGTCTCATTCAGTGGTCCATAGTGGGTCAGATCGCTTGGGTAATAATACATAGCATGGTGATCAATAGTGGCAGTAATAAGGTTAACAGGGAGGACAGAATGTACCACCATGCCACAATAATCAATCAATCAACCAATCACACTCTAAACTAGAAGTTAGCTATTTATGATATTGCACACAACCATTCACACACCATTCTTCCCCCTTAGTCTCATTGCTATGAGATCGATTAAAGTTTGCAACCGAGAAAAACAACACCAGACTTGGATCGATATTCGCAAAATATTTTTTAAATTTATATATATAGTTTTCATTTGCTAGTGTATTTATGTATTAAATTATTTATTCATTTGATATGTACCAGATTTGATTCCCTTCTAGAAGAAATTGAATTTAGAAAATTACATGAAAATGAGTAATGTAAAAGTATTTGGAAGTAAAATTTGATGTATGTTTCTGTAATTGGCTACTTTCCTGATGTGATTTGTCTTGATTTGTCACCTACATGCATGTAGGAAGGCCCAGGGGGCAGGGCTGGAACAAGTTCAGGTGTATGACAATAACATCTCTACTGCCACCAAGTGGTCAGTCATGATCACTTAACACGTTGCTATGGATTGGATGCAGCATGCTGTGGGTCTGTGAATGAAGTAGGTTCATTGGTGAATGTGGAGAAATTAGGAAGGAATGCATCACGTAAGACTGACTGGAAATTTAGACAGAGAAAAGACACGTGAAAAAGTTCAGGTGCTGTGTGTGTGTGTGTGTGTTTGTGTGTTTGTGTGTTTGTGTGTGCCTGCACGTGTTTCTTAAAGTGAACAATGTAACAAACTTCTCATCTTGAAGAAATTAGTAAAATGACTCAAAGATGTCGGGCCATGTGATAAACAAACATCCTTGTTTAAAACATTGAATCATGAGCATGACTGTAAAGTTACAAGAAGGGGATTTCTGTTCTAGCTTTTCCAGATGGAGGATGGTTTTCTCCCTCCATAGACGGCATCACCTTTATTGATATGGTTTGTCAGGACCAAGATCTGCAACATGGCTGAAAAATGTTACGTTTCTCCTCTCCTCTCCTCTCCTCTCCTCTCCTCTCCTCTCCTCTGATGTATGAGGTAAGTCGAGCCTCCTGGGAATAAGGAGGGCTAAGAAATGAGAGTAACAACTGTTGGGGCAATCCAACAATGACCGCCTCAACTACAAGAGGGAAAACAACGGGTGTGAGCATGTGTGATTATAGGTCATAAAAGGACACAATGAGGTTTACGGATTAGAAATCTCTTTAGGGGTTTTAGAAATTGGAACAAAATGTGCACGAGAAAATTACTTGCACGTGGGTATTACTCCCTGCTGTGTCGCAAACAAACAAGCAGGTCTTCTGAAATGCACGGGCTTCACACCATCTAAAGTAAAACTGGACTAAACTAGACTGAACTAGGCTAGCCTGCTTAATAAAATAATGACTTACTCTGTCTGGAGAATACGCTGACATGTGGACAAACTCAACCGGGTCTATCTTGGTGCAAACGTGCGCTATTTGTGGGAAGCAGCCATTTGTGACAGCAGCAGGTGAAGGTTGGAGTGTATTTGCTTTGGGTCGGGGCCCTACAAAACAGCACGCGCGCACACACACACACACACACACACACACACGTACACACAGATAAGGGGTTGCTGAAGGTCTGCTCAAAAAATGTATATGTTTACACACAGATATGCATACCCGAACAGACACACACACACACACACACACACACACACACACACACACACACACACACACACACACACACACACACACACTCTAAGTCCAATAGATGACCTAGCTGATGTTTCTGTGATCTGTGTTTAAATCATCCTCCAATACCAAAGTTCACAAACATGAAAGACCTAGTTCACAGTGTTTGTTCAACTCTCTGCAGGGACCACAACTTGATTTTTACAGTAATCCAACACCGAACGAGAGTTTGGATCTAAGGCCATAAAACGAATCCGCTCAAATACCTTTCTCTCCCACCTTCAGCAAACAACACAAAAGAAAGGAACATGTACAAAAATAGCAATTCTTATCTCAACTGCACGGATCAGCAGCTTGTTAGCCTCTTGGCAACATAACATCAGTTTTTATCAGCTTCCTCTACATACCCTACCAGCGCCGGGCTCCCTTGAGAACAAGTGAAGAAGTGGACAGCAAACAATGGCTGACAGGTTGATGGGAGGAGAGGAAACCAGATATGAGTCAGCAGAAAGCAGGGTGCTAATCCAAATCAAAGCTGTTTTTTTTCTAAGAGATAGTGGCTCAAATCAAATGAAACACACTCCTGTGGACTAACCAACCCACTGTCAACACCACACCCTACATTTAGCCCTCCCAAAGGATGTTGATTTTAGTTGCTGCTTTCCAGCTCAATATGACATTTTCTCATCATGTTTTATATTGATATGACACATTTTATCAATTCTAT
Source organism: Hoplostethus mediterraneus (assembly GCA_034670385.1). Classification (NCBI taxonomy): domain Eukaryota; kingdom Metazoa; phylum Chordata; class Actinopteri; order Trachichthyiformes; family Trachichthyidae; genus Hoplostethus; species Hoplostethus mediterraneus. The sequence continues at coordinate 1,323,039 of JAXDDW010000015.1, forward strand.
TCAGCACGGTACCATCAGTCAGCCAGCTCAAAGTTAGGGAAGACTTCTGAACTTGGTTGGTTAAAGGTGCTATATGTAGTCATTGTGAAATAAACTGTGATACCTTGGTATAATTTTTTATAATTTGTCATTTTAAAACCAGATTTTACATCATCCTGTTACTTCCTGTGCAAAGAGGATGCTGGTATTTACCCCTGGGTTCAAGTCCTGAAGGTTTTTCTGATAACCAAAACCTTAATCTAACCTTAACCAAAGTTTTAGTAACTTTGGTACTTTAGTGGTTTGATTTGGTCTGTCTGTCTATGTGTAGGTATAGTACGAAGGTTGCAGGACTTTATGTAAAGTATCATAAAAATGAATGTTATTGTGAGAACACGTTGGTATGAAGAACTTTGTATTATGTGAGGCATCTAAAAAAATCACACCCCAGCCTAGCAGCATACATGTGAAAAATCTAATTTCTGCTTCATCTCTGTTTGCACTGGAAGAACAGCACCCTCTTCCTGTTTTGAGCTGTAATGCAACACAGTAGATTTCCTGCAAAATATGACCCGGTGGCACACAATGAAAAATGCAATGGTCTCATTTGTTATCATTTAATGATAATGATTCTACACGTAATGGTGTTCATTAGAATATCACAGCATTTCAGTCCCAAAGATTTGAACCCACTTTCCATTCAGTTATTTTGCAGTGAGGCAGAACTGCTGTCCATTTCAAGGTTATCTGTGTATAAATGGTTATAAATGGTCAATCTTTATGTATTACCTATTTCATGTATCATTCTACTGTTTGATTATTTCCCATTTGAGCAAGTGGAGCAGATGGCGAGTCAGTGTGATGGTAAAAGCAAACAGAGTAGCAGTCTTGTTGAATCCAGACACGGAAGGGTGCAGGTAAGTCAATACAGCCAGAACTACTCCCCATATCAATCATTAATCACATGTTCCAAAAGAGGCACAAGGTACTTTTACAGTACCTTTATATGTGTATGCACTCAGAAACAGCCTCAGTCACACTTGCAGAAAGAGAGACAAGTTGTTCACATATAATAGAACACTGCGTTTCCAATGTGGAAGAGGGAATCAGACCTGGAGCAAATAGTATTTGAAGAGATGATTTCCAAAGTGCTATACATCGATTTTGGAGGGAACAAAAGATTACCTGAACCTTCACTAACATATAGATGACCCAGTCTGTCATGGCCAAGGACAACCTTCCTCTCACCCCTGAGCTACATCCTCCTCCTCACTGTTTTTCACTTTTACATTACATTACAGGCATTTAGCATGTTTGTATCCAAAGCAACTTACAATAAGTGCATTCCACATAGGTAGGCAAGAGAACTACTAATCACCAGAAATCGTAAGTGCATTTCCTTCCTAAACAAGCATCTAAGAGCAGAACCAGTGTTAAGGTAAAAGTGCAATAAGTTAGCTACCTACTTTTTAATTAAACAAATGAGAAGTAAGTGAAGCAAAAAAACAAGAGCTACGACAAATATGTGAAGCATATAAGCATATAAGCAACTGCTAAGACAAATAAGCAAGTGCTAAGAATCAGGGTAGTGTTTCTTGAAGAGGTGGGTTTCTTGAAGAGGTGGGTTTCTTGAAGAGGTGGGTTTCCAGCCTGCGGCGAAAGATGGGCAGCGACTCTGCTGTCCTGAAATCAGTGGGGAGTTCATTCCACCACCATGGGGCCAGGACAGAGAAGAGCCATGGGGCAACCAGTCGCCTCAAGGCAGTAGAGCAAAGTGATCAAGTGTGTGTGTGTGTGTGTGTGTATATGTGTGTGTGTGTGTGTGTGTGTGTGTGTGTGTGTGTGTGTGTGTGTGTGTGTGTGTCCTGTGGCCTGTTCCAAGAAGCAGGTTCAGCAAACTAACCCTGTCTAACCCTTATGGTCTATTTAGAGTCTAACCCTGCACTCTGAGTTGATTCATTCCGAGATGGCCAAGTCTGAGTTTTCGGTTCCAGAATGGCTGATTTGAGTTTGTTCAATCAACTTTGAGTATGTTCACCTTGAGGTAAGCACGTGCGCGACGATATTGATTTTTAGTCATATCGCCCACCCCTATTCAAGAGTTTTGGATAGGAAGGGTAGAAGGGAAACTGGTCTGTATTTTTTTTACCTCAGAGGGGTCAAGTGTTGGTTTATTCAGAAGGGGGGTGACTCTGGCAGTCTTGAAAGCAGAGGGAAAGTATCCAGCATGTGGTAGGATGGCAAGATGTAACAAGGTCAAATAGCTCGTTTCGGGAGAGGGGAGAAAAATAGGGTAGTGGGGAGGGAAAAGATGGAAAGGATGGTAGAGAGGGAGGGGTGGAAGGTGGAACAGGTGTGGTTGGTGCACGGAGCGGGGTGAGGGAAGGAGAATCGGATATCGTTAACCTTCTTGTCAAAGAAGTTGGCGAAATTGTCAGGGAGGAGGGGGTGGGGGTTGGAGGAGGGAAGAGAAAGTTTCGAAGGGTTGGAAGCAGAAGTTTAGTGCAGAAGAAAGCAGATTAGCAGCAGATAGAGAGGAGGAACAAGTGGAAAGGAGAGATTGGACGTTAAGAAGGTCATCCGGGAGTTTGCCTTTTCTCCATTTGCGTTCAGCCCCTCTCAGGCTCCGTCTCTCAGTACAACCAAGAGGCAGGTGGAGTTGGACATGCAGGCCTGGAGGTGAGGGGACAGAGATTGTCCAAAGAAGAGGACAGAGTAGAGAGAAGAAGATCAGTGGCAGTATCAGGGGACACAGAGAGAAGGATTCAGGGGCAGGGAGAGCAAAGAGAACAGAAGAGGAAAGATCAGTGGGGGAGAGCGAGTGGAGATTGCAACAGGAAGAAACCATGTGGGTAGGGGGAGGATGTAAGGAGAGAGAGAGAGAGAGAGAGAGAGAGTAGGATATGAAGTAGTGGTCAGAGAGCTGGAGAGGAGTGACAGAGAGATTAGCAGTGGAACAGTGTCTGGTGAAGCCTTGTGGGTAGGAGGAGATGGGGAGAGGGATAGGTCAAAGGAGGAGAGGAAAGAAAGACGAGAGTCAAGCTTCTCAGTCTGGATGTTGAAGTCACTGAGAAGGATGAGTCCAGATTCATTGTCAGGGAAGTGGGAGACTAATGTGTCACGCTCCTCCAGGATTTGACTAAGAGGGCCTGGTGGGCGATAAACAACCGCAATGGTGAGCTTGACTGGATAAGAAACAATGACAGCATGAAATTCAAACGAGGACGGAGAGAATTGTGAAATAGAAAAAAGGGAGTATTTCCATTTGCGGGAAATTAGCAGGCCAGTACCCCCACCTCGCCTCGCAGCTCTGGGAGTGTGAGAGAAAGAGTACACATCTGACAGGGCGTGGCAGTGTTTTCTGGAGTGAAGAAAGTTCAGGGAGAGCACGGATGGGTAGCCTGAGATGAACTCAGCTGTCGGCACAGCAGACTGGCAATTCACAATTGGTCACAAATGGTGTTTGTTTGTTTTGTGAGATGGTGAAGCGGAGAGAGAGAGAGAGAGAGAGAGAGAGAGAGAGAGAGAGAGAGAGAGAGAGAGAGAGGTTGTAGGTTTAGAAAGATTAACTGCCATCATGAGCTCGACCGCTCATTACCACTGTGTGTGAAGTTGTAAAAGGCAGGCATATTTCCAACAGGTGCTTGTTTCATCCATTGTGTTGACCTCTAGTCTCTAAGCTTTTACAATGTTGTTCTTGGACAGGAGTGAAACCTCTTACTGCTCCGTAAGGTCAAAGGTCAAGCATTGGATGTTCTATTGTGGTATAAGTTGCATAGAGATAAAACATTTCCATGCTGATACATTAGCTTTAGCGGGCAGCCCCACATGAGCCCTGGAAGAATAAAAAATAGAGCTCTTATAGAGACTGATCAGGTTATACGTGATAGTAGTGATGTAGTGATTTGCAGTGCCATTCCTTGAATGAAGCATAAGGGAAAACGGCTTACAAATGTATCAGCTGTTTAAGGTGCTCTGTGTTCAAGCACCTGGCTTTCACTAAGAAAACATAAAAAATTTTGAGTGCCTCATTGTGTGATAATGCATGATGTACTCAAGGGACCATTTAGGATGTTACAGGGCACATTATTACTGGTGGGAATTCATCAAAGACGCAAAGATAAGAATAGAGACAGATAACAAACACAATCAGAATTTTTGATTGCATCGAATTCGCAGATGCTCTTTATGACAGTGATATTTAAATAATAATAATAATATTTTTGTTTAATTTAACACAAAAGGATTCAGTCCCACTATTATCCATCACCTTACATCACCTTCAGTCAAAGCAACACAGCAACAGCCGGTGGGTTCAGGGTGTCAAGTTTAGCTCTGCTTCCTACAAACTTTTTTCCCTGCTCGTTCGGTGCGTTGAAGTTGCGCCCCTCCTCTCCGGGGCTCCGTGAAAGACACCATTTACTTGGTGCTAAGGCGCTCAGGGTCCGCTATCCGCCGGAGAGAGAGACGCGCCTTGACGCACAAACCCACCGTCAGGAAACTATGAGTGTAGAGAAAATATTCGACGAGCTTGGACATTTCGAGAGGTAAACACAGCTTATTTTTTAATGTCTTTTATAATTTAGTTACACAGACTGACGCAGGTTTATTTTATACTGTTAAGGATTTCCCCCCTCCAACACATTCATTTCTCTTTAGCCAGTCTCCCTTTCCTAGAATTATTCTATTTATAGAGCAGCTTGTTGCAAATCTAAGGGGCTATATTTGTGCTTTTAGTAAATTTACAGTTGCAGTCAGTTGGGTGGGCTTGGAATAGTAACTTTCTCACCATGAGCAGGGCAGCTGTCTGCAAAAGTTTTATTCCTTCAAATTATGCGAAGACTCGCCAGTTTGTTCAAAACCCGAATGCAGTATTATAAATCATGATTTATTAGAATTTGTACGAATTCTAATGTTATGCCAGAAGAGGAAAATATTCAGATGTTTAAATATTGTTTTTCTTAAAGCAAGTGAACGCCACTGCAAATGTGCTGAGATAATTTCACCTGTTGTTGTTTTGAATAAAATATTACTTTACGAATTATAGGGACTAATCTGCCTTATTGTGTCTTATTTCAAGATATTCACACTTGAATAAGCCCAGAAACAAGTAGGATGGAATTATCTCACCCCATTGACAGTCTTTCACCTATATTGAGAAATAGGTCATTTAAGACTGACCAACAGTCACAATGAGTTTAAAGAGACAATATTTATTTATAGCTAATCCGTTATCGCATCACTTGTTCCTCAGCTCTAGTGTCAGCAGGCTATTAGCGCCCCTTTGCTCCTCTCCAGGTACCAGTCATGTCTGTACTTCGCTGCGGTCTTCCAAGCCATAGCCTGCGGGATCCACTATCTGGCCTCGGTTTTCCTGGTGGAGACGCCAAACTTCGTGTGTGGTGTGCCCGGCAACATCACCGATGTCCTGTACGGTAACCTGACGGCATCCGGTCTGGAAGAGATCCTGCCGGTCTTCGCACAGGCCACCGGTCCTATGGTGGTGAGGACGGCCGAGGGCGAGCAGTGGGAACTCAGCCGGTGCCGGAGCGCCCTGCGCATCGCTCCAACAGACTTCACATATGACTTCACTGGCAATAAAACGATGAAAGCATGCGACGGGAACTTTGTTTACGACCACAATGAAGTATACCAGAGCATAGTGACAGACTGGGACTTGGTGTGCGAGAGAGAGTGGCTGGCCAAGCTGTGCCAGCCCACCTTTATGCTGGGGGTGCTGATCGGAGCGCTGTTGTTTGGAGACATCGCTGATAGGTGAGCAGGGTCACAGGGGTCACAATTTCTCTCATCCCCATTCTTGCCAAGCAGTCCAGAGTAGGGCTCCGCCTACTACCACATCTGCACCGCTGCCAGTGTTTTTTCATCCGTAACTGCCCTGGCCTAGCCTGACCCTGAACCTTTACCCACCTATACCAAAAGTTACTATCTTTTCCTTGAATTTATCGAGGAAAACGATTTTGTACGTTTTATTAAAGCATATGCACAGGGAGAGCACATAGGTAACAGAGTGAGTCTATGAAGGTTTGCTCTTAAGAAAAATAAAGACAACTTCAGTACTTCAGTGGAGATGACCAAAGAAATTGAGACTGGCATGACTTGGACATTGAACAGATACAGCAACAAAAGAGGACAAAGGGTTCAGTGTCTTGTGGTTAACAAGACCTAGTGCATACAAAGGCTAGTAACTACAGGATAATAAAGAATATAAATGATTATGGGATAATAAAGAATATAAAGCAATATAATAAAAGAGTATAAGGAATGTTATAAGATAATAAAAGAATATAAAGAATATAAAGATTAAACATCGGCCGCACATGGATTTAAAACAACCACAACAGTGGTTGATACTGATACTACTACTACAACTACTACTACTACTACTACTACGGAAACCTGGATATTTGTGTCTGGATATTGTTATTGGAGCATGTATTGGGGAAGGCATTGTCAAGGTCTCGGGCCCTGTGGTTCATAATCTGTGGTCAGTGGCAGTTAGTTAGTTATGTAGAGTGAAGGATTAGATTGCATCCCTTCTGTAGTTGAATGAGAGCAAAGCCCCACGTCAATGCTAATGTTATATCACACACAATGAGAGGTTATCTGAGTTAGAGATTCAACAATTCAGGTAAACCCGTGAGATATCAAGTGAGGGTTCAATTGGCGGTAACAGCCACACAGACCCACACGATGCCGGTCTCAGTTTTTTTCACAAGTGACCTGATTGTTTAATCACCTCAAAATGTTGCCTGATCCCCAGAAAATGACCTTGAATACTGTCACAGTTAAGCTGTCCACCTTCTCAAATCCATTTTTTACAGAGCTCTTCATTCTCCTTCTACAAGACAGCACAAGCTCTTCACAACATTTTGCAGGCCATGTTAATAACACATTTTGAAGCATCAGTTCAAGTCACTCCTGTGTGTGAAAATGTGCAACTTTATCCAAACAGGTAACACATCTAGTGCTGCATCCACATCATATATTGGACTAGTCACACCTTGCACACAGCAGGATACTGGGCTACTGAATGTGTGACGATGCAGGTCCTCATCTTCAGAGGCAGCAACTGAGGGATTTCCTTCATTTTGCAACCGGTTCAAAATTTAGACAATGTATTGAACATAATCAAAATGTAAACCGATCTCTCCCTGTCTACCTGTCTACCTGTGTGTGTGTGTGTGTGTGTGTGTGTCTCTCTCTCTCTCTCACAGGATTGGCCGTGTGAAGATTCTGATGATCACCAGCCTCTGCCAGTTTGGGTTTGGGGTGTGTGTGGCGTTCACTTGGAACTACTACTTGTTTGTAGTGATCCGCTTCCTCCTCGCAATGGTGAGTCCGGTGTGTGTGTGTGTGTGTGTGTGTGTGTGTTTCTGCCTGCCATTGTGTATCTGTCTGTGTGTGTTGCGAGGCGCCATTAGAGAAAGTAAGAATTGAAAACACATGTAGTCATTTTCCATATCTCTACCTTTATACCTGATATATGGCAAAGTCAGTTGAAAGTAATCAGAATACATTTGGGTAATACTTACTGATTGGATTGCGTTACCGATTACAATTTTGATGTAACTGCACTTTTTACATTTTTAAATACATTTTAAAGCAGCTCACCCAACTCTGATAACATGTTAATGTCTACTTTTTGGCATCTATTTAGCAAAGATATGTGTGTATGTATATGTATTTTACATTTGAGGCACTGAGCTGATGCTATTGCCCATGCAGACCCCTAAACACCTTACATGTAAACATCAATACTTTTCACAGATTATCAGGTTACATCTGAGATCACCAATATGTTACCCTTTCTAATGGCCTAAAAGCAGGCAAAAGAGTAAAGGGTAAAAGGGTCAAAACAACAGGTAGGGTGTGTATTTGCGCACGCTTTTGTGTTTCTGTGTACAGAGAATACTGTAATACAGGTTATGTGCCTAACATGATGTATCTACAAGGCAAAGGAAAAGAGGCATTACTGTTACTAGGCCACAGGGCAATAAAGGTGTGCTTCAAAAAGCCCTGCAGTAATGGTCATTGCTTCACTCTCTCTCTCCATCTTCTCCCCCATCCCCCCCGCCATGTCCACCAGGGCTACAGCTGTTGTTTTTCACATGGACTCAGATACTCTAACTCACTTACTCTGTCACACACACTTACAAGTGTGTACAGTGTAAGTAGTGCAGCATGCACTGCAGCTGCTGCAATACTTCATTCTTCATTCATTCTTAATACCAGGGATCTTATTATGTGTTTTCTTTATTTAACCAGGTTAGTCCCGCTGAGATTAAAAATCTCAGTGGGCAGCATTGAGACAAACGAAAGTCTTCAACATTCAACAATGTATGAAGTCAGAAAACAGCCAAAGGCACAATAAAAGAGCACGGTAAAATAATGTATATACTCAAAATCAAAATCAAAATCACCGAAAAGAGAGATCAAAGTAAAATCCTCTGTATAAGCGCTTCAAAAGATACTTGTCCACCAACAAACTAGCAGGTTCATGAGGCCAAACCTATTTAAATCTTGAGTAAACACAGCAAAAAGCAGCTCCTTATTGAGTCTGCCAGCTGATCCTTCATCATCAGATTAAAAAGACAGACCAGCTCTCTCAGTGTTAAATCATTTCGCAGTGAGTTCTGCGAAGAGTACATAAAAGCACATCTGCCTAATTCAGTTCTGACCTTTGGGGGGCAGATACCAAAAAAAAAAAACGATTCCTGTAAACAGGAACAGGACATTTATGTCAGGAAGCCGATGCAGAGAGGCCTTCTAGATAAAAATGTAGCAGTGAATGAGTCTATAAGTGGACAGGGCAGGCCAGTTGACATAAGCATATACAGTAAGTACAGTAAGATGAGTGAGAACTTCTCAGCCAGTAATAAACATCAATGCTCCGTGACCAGGAAGTTGATTGTTGATAGAAGAAATGGAAAAATGTGCCGACAGTTTCTGTTTAGCTGCAAAAGAAATGCAAAGTAATTGTTTTTTTAGTGGATAGAGTCAGAATTGCTCGTGTGCAGATTTGACACACGGCTGAAAAACTGCTGACAGTATCGGCCTGAACTGAATCACATTTACTGTATGATGTTTGGCATTCCTGTATAAAGTGAAATAAATACAGAATCGTTGCGTATGTGTGTGTTGTGCATTTGTGAAAGAGAACAAGTAAGCCTGCATCCAAACATATGTATGTATACAGCATGTTTTTTGAAGCCTCCTGGCCCTGGAGCCTCTGTGTGGACAGAACTTTTTAATCTCTTTCTGTATCTCCTCCCTTTCCTCCCTTCTTAACTTTCAATCCTCTCTCTGTTCCACCCTGTCCTTTCCTCCCTCGCTTCATTCATCCCTTTCCTTAATTTCTCTCTTCCTCCCTCCTTTGCTCCCGGGCAGGTGTCCAGTGGCTACCTGGTGGTGGTGTTTGTCTATGTGACAGAGTTCACGGGCATCAAGGTGCGCACGTGGACCTCCATGCACGTGCACGCGGCCTTCGCCGTGGGCATCATGGTGGTGGCTCTGACCGGCTACCTGGTGCGGGTCTGGTGGATTTACCAGATCATCCTCTCCACGTGCACCTTGCCCTTCCTGCTCTTCTGCTGGAAGTTCCCCGAGACGCCCTTCTACCTCATGGCCAAGGGCCGCTACCAGGAGACCCAGGCCCTGCTGGACTCCATAGCCCGCGTCAACGGCCTGGAATCCACGCTGAAGGTGGAGGACCTCCTGGAGCCAGAGGACAAGAACGCAAGAGCTCTGCTGGAGAAGGGGGCAGAGGAGCGGCAGTCGCACCACGAGAAGAAGCTGTCCATCCTGGATCTGTTCGGCAGCTGGAGGATGGCGGGCCGCACCTGCACAGTTTGGGCCATCTGGTTCATCGGCAGCCTGGGATACTACGTCTTCTCCTTGGGCTCAGTCAATCTAGGAGGAAACCAATACGTCAACCTCTTCCTGGCTGGTAAGTACTGGTGTGTGTGTGTTTATGTGTATTTGTGTGTTTCATGGTCATCCAAATGTGTGTATGTTTGTTTGTATTCAGGTAACGGTTGCAGTGTGCATTGCCTGATGTTTTTGAGACCCACTTTACAACCTGTGGGCTGTAAAAACTCTGTGTGTGTGTGTGTGTGTGTGTGTGTGTGTGTGTGTGTGCGTGCCTGTTTCAGTGTGTGTGCAGTAAAGTAGAAGATTTCCCAATATTTTCCTCATAACACATAGGCCTCTTAGCCTGCAGCTCTGCCCTGCTGTTTACCAAGTGGTACAGGATACTATTTAAAGCTGTCTGGAGAACCACATTTTTAACTACACACTCTGTTTGCAATGTTTGTGCCATGGGCCATGAAACATTTTGTTTATTTAGGGTCATATATTAATCATACAATATGTATGCAATATTTGTAAAGCAGGAAGAGGAAGATTCACTATTCTGCAGTTTGTTTACCGCTCTGCTTTTGGGAATTTAGCCTGTGAGCAATGAAAAACACGTTATAATTATAGTTATAGATATAGATATTGTTAATTTAGAAAATGAAACATCTAAAGTAATTTGTTTGGTGTCAGTAATGGAAAGAAACTTAATTAGACACTTTATTAGATGATATGTTCAACTTTCATTCATTCATTCATTCATTAATCTTAATTCTTTTTTTTTACGTTGAGTGGACAAAACATTACGCCTGTCCGACTGTCTTTCCATGAAAAGGCCGACCAGGTTAATCCAGGTGAAAGCTGTGATTCCTTTTGGAGACATACAAGCTGAGATTCACTCACATTTCAGATGGCACTATTTAGGTCCTCCGAGATAGAATGTCACAGCAACCTCTGACTGACAGCTGCTGTGATTGGATGTTTCCAGGTGCGGTGGAGATCCCCGCATATCTGGTTGGCTGTTTTGCGATGGACCGGGTTGGCAGGAAGAGGACTTGTGCTCCAGCGCTGATACTGGCCGGGACTGCCTGCATGCTCATCATCGTGGTGCCTGTACGTACAGAGATTGTGTGTGTGTGTGTGTGTGTGTGTGTATTTGAAAGATAGTGTGTGTATGTTTGTGTATAAATACAAGGAATAAGTGTTAGTTCCAAAATGCTATTTTATTTAATTTTTTTTTTTCAAATCTGCCCAAAAACATACCCGACAAAGTATTATAGTGTCTGTTGACTACCTTTGTACCATATTTCTCACTTCTGCCCTCCTAAGTACTCCTAGTACACAAAGTCACAAATGCATTGCACTTTCAACATCAATCTTATGTGTGTGTGTGTGTGTGTGTGTGTGTGTGTGTGTGTGTGTGTGTGTGTGTGTGTGTGTGTGTGTGTGTGTGTGTGTGTGTGTTCTGTGCTCTGACCCACATAATTACTGCTGGCAAGTTGGCAAGGAGACTATAATTCATGTCCAAGCATATGACCTTTGACCTTGAAGACCAGTCTGAACAGTCAAGTGTAGAGAGGAGGCAGAGAGGAGAGAGAGCTTTAGAGAAGGGGATAGAGGTGTTTAAAAATGGGCCACATGATCGGAAAAGTACAGATTAAGCAGTTTGCATCCTATATTAGTCTCTCTCTCTCTCTCTCTCTCTCTCTCTCTCTCTCTCTCTCTCTCTCTCTTCTCTGACACTATTTGTATTAATGACTTCACGAGGCCTCGAGTGTGACAAGTAAACAAAATACACAATTCCACATACATACATAGTCCCACATACCGGTGTGTGAGCCGCTGTAGCTATCTTCAGTAAACCAGTTCCCAATCAGCTTGGCCCAGCTCGGCACGGTTCAGTATTTTGAAAAGGATAGCTTATGATGAATGAAATCGTCCAACTAAATGTAGGACAACAGTCATACAGGCAAACAGGAAATCATAGTAAATGGTTGACTTAAAGAATACATAGTCATAGTGAATGGTTGACGTAAGCAATGCTAAAATGGTGCATTAAGTTTTTCTACCACAGTTTATCAGCTTGCCCATCTCTCCTTCCTCCCAACCACCACACTCTCCTGAGAGTTAAGTTGTCCTGCAGCATAGAAGGGCTCACAGTTCCTCACCCCTTGAGGTGTAGTTCAGTGTTGATGTGTGTACCTAATTGGAGTGCATATATTTTACTGCGCTGTGTATTTATTTCTTCTTGTATTTATGTATTTCTATTTATTCAGTACATGTGAGTGTTCATTGTATAAGTGATAAGACAGCGTATGATATGACAAGATGATGTTGGAGATTCACAAGGTCTGGAAGGTGCAGAACCAAAGAGCAGCCATATAACAAAAGTATTTTAAAAACTTTATTGATCTCACCAGCTAGCCAATTATGTTCGTACCCTCTTCTTATTAATGCAAGTTGCTTGGCTTTTCTCTTATCTTAGGAACATGAATTGAATTGGGGTTATTTCATTCTAAGAATATATTGACTGGCCTTACGCAGTGGAATGACACAGATACATGTTTTCGATTACAATAACTCATCACAAATGCAATAAATGTAGTTAAATAGTATGCAGTGATCAATGCAAAGTCAATGGTAACACCACAAAAGCCAATCATAATGCCACAAAAGCCAATCGTAACATCACTAAAGACAATTGTGATACCTCGCCAATTCAATATCGCACATTCTCATGTTCTTGTCAAAGAGTTGAAAACGATTTTTAAACTGGCACTATGGTTACTGTCCACTGGAAACTTGTTAGCATTTTGTATCAATGCAAGTGGAAACAAATGGGTTAAGCTAGCCAGTATTTACCAAACCAGATACTGGCTAGCTAACCCCATGGGTCATGGGTCATTCCTCATAACTTTAGAGGCCATCTTCTCTAGCTTCGCTGACTGTCATATTCTGATAGCAGGTTTCATCAAAGAGCCTCGCTTTCTGGTCTTGCACAAGGACCAATAAGCATGGGTATGGGCGGCTTAATTTTCCATTGATAGGGATCTTATTGGTTTTAAATACGGCCATGGGGTTATTTGTTCAGCCAATGAAAAAAAGAATACTAATTTAAAGTTTCTAAAGTTTGTTGGACCTGCGAGACTTACTTGTACTTAGGTAGGTCTGAATTTTAAATGTAAGGAGTAAAAAGTATATTTTTTCTTGAAAATGTAATTGAGTGAGAGTACAAGTATACAAATTGAATAATACTCGAGTGAAGTACGAATCCCCCGAAATTGTACTTAAGTATAGTAACGAAGTACAATTACTCAAGTACTTTACACCCCTGTACCTGGAACACCACAGGTGGACAAGAATATTTTGTTCACTGGTTTATTTATGGCAACCGGAATATTCAATCGCAGGCTTCACCCAAATAAGACCTTAACTCATATAAACCTAGTCGCTGATAGGAACCAAGTCCTGGCTGTCATCTATGGCTTGTGGGGCTTATACCAGGATTAGCAGTTGCACTGTCAACTCGTCTGGTACTTGATTAGCCAGCGGGTCTCCTATCAGGGTTCGTTTTTCAAGACTGATTGTAGCGAGATTGATTTAGGGCCGTGCTAGAAAGAAGTGCAACACCTGGTAGCTTGGTGTTTATAATCAGGCCGTCCTTGGCATCTTCCCTGACTCCCAGCACGATCTGACCTTCAACCCAGTTTCTGTCTCTCTGTGCTGCAGCTAGCATTCGCTGATGCTCCCACAGCCCAAACCCCACGCAGCTACATTAGTGAGGAAATCCAGAATCCTAATTTCTTGCTGCAGTTATTTTCATTCTTTCCACATGGGTCAAACTTTACAGCCAAACAGTAAAAAATAGTAAAAAGGAGCAGGGAAAAAGGAGAACAATAGAAACAATATAGGAACAATTACAGAAGTAAGAACAATAAACCTATATTCTATTTATTCTATTCTATTCTATTTAACAATCATCTCATTTTATTACTTCATAAAGGATGGAACATTTTTAACTGATGAGGTAATAATAGCGACTAACAATATAATAACTCATAAGAGTAAAAAGAATGCAGTAACCAGATTACATTATTATTACATCATCCATTAATAATAAATTACACCCCTTATGAAGTCATAATCAGCAGTTAATGTAATAATTTTATTACATTATCCAGCAATTTATTACATTAATATATTTTATTACATTTTCAACTCATTTAGAGGAACATTTTATTACATTTTGACATGTTATTATGTTATCAGTTACAAGCTTACCAGGAATGTTGATTCAGGGATGCTTGACATCACTTGTGATCCCTCGTTCACTTCCAAGAAATAACACAGAACACACAGTTTCTTGTCATCCCTGTCGTACATCCAGGGGTCATCTCTGGGTGAGTGGAATCCCAGAGACTCACCCAGAGTCTGTGGGATCACAGTACTCATGTTGTGTCATGGTGTATATGTGCATATGCATATACAGTTGTGATGAAGAGCATCAAACATTAGATCAAATTTGCCTTCATGGTGAGCGTTAAGCTGGAGGAGGAATCATTGTACCCTGGAGCTGTCCCCTGACCGTCCATTTTAAAGCACAATCAAAACAAATTTAAAGTATCTGAATAAAGTGACACCTTTACCAAGACCTGGTCACTTGGACTCACCATTGGCAGGGTTGAACACTTGGCAGACGTGGACACCCAGTCCTTCCCTGGAAGAGAAAACAATCTCTTTGTCAATTGACTTTTGTTTTGTCTCTCCTCTCTTCACTCTTCATTACCTCTCCAATTAAATTGAAGATGAAGGGTGAGGTGCGAGGGAGGGAGTTGTCTTAGATGGTAAAACTTTGGAACAACAATGAAACATAGATGTTATATACACATTCCATGGCACAGAAAGTGTCTGCTTGAATTCCCTTTAGTTAGCATGAGCAGCGATAGCCACCATGGCTGAAAAGACCTACAGAAACTCCAATCAACAGAAAATCCAAGGAAAAATACTTTGATTAGCACCAAAGATGTCACCAAAATAAGAAAAATGATGAACTTGCCACTAACCTCAGGACAGGCTAAAATACAGGTTCAAAATAAAAACATGAATCTATATATTTTTGGTTTGGATGGGATCGCTCAGCTTTATCTTTAGCTTTGCTGTCCCATTGGAGTGAGTTTGGTGTCTAGCAGTCTCTATCTGCTGCATTGGCAAGTGAGTTGGTGAGCTAGTGAGTTATAGTCCTCCGGGTGTGTAAGATAAGTACTGCTGCCCCTAAGAGCACAGCTCCCCTTCCAAGGGTAGAGTTCTCTTTCACACATATAGACATGTGCACACACACTCACACACACACACACTGACCTATGCATTGACCAAATGCATCTTATGCGATGAAAGAGACTCATGACACTGACCGCAAATGCACTTTAGTCCACTAGTCAAAGAGAATCTGCGCTCTCGTTTAACTATTAATGGAATGGAGGGTCGCCTCGTGTTTTACATGGTATCCAGTGGTCAAAGGTCTAAAGGTCAAGGGTCAGATGTTTGTGTTCGTATTCGTGCGTATGATGAAATCAGCTGCGGAACAGCTCATTGGACCTCATCACAGGATAATGGTTTTGTGCAAAAGACCAAGACCAAAAAAAAAATCGATGGACATGGATGCCAAAATCAACAGGTTACACCAACATTCTGAGATATGAGATATGAGATCTGTTCTGACTAATTTCAAACTGATATCACTGCCCAAGTAATGAATGCTAAATATCATTCTTTTTCCCACTCCCCCTATCATCCCTCCCTGGTGCAGGACATTGAGATACTGGCCATCATTCTCAGTATGACAGGGAAGTTTGCCATCGCCATCGCCTTTGGTCTCATCTACCTGTACAGCTGTGAGCTTTACCCTACCATCATCAGGTACCAGGAAACGGCATCAAAAGATTTGTATTATTTATTGGATGGGATTATTCTTCTTAAGTTAATCAAGTCATAGAACAGAAAAGCCCTGAACGGAAAAGGTCTCGACTATTCTGATTCTGGGGCAATGCAGGCAAAACTTTCAGTGAAATGAAAATTGTATGTTTGTTTGGCCATTTATGAAGTGTGAAATATCAGGGAGTTTTTGTTCCACAGCCAGAAATCTCAGCACCTGGCAAAGTAATCTTCGAGTTATTTCTATTGATCAACAACCCTATAAAACCCCTGCAGATATATATTATGTTCATTGTATGATATGGGAAAGTCAAAATCGAGTCAAAATCTTTCTAAGTATGCAGTAATTGATTTTTGCTTTTGATGTTTGTTATCACCAAGTGGCGGTCATAGTTCACCCACCTTTCTATTTACCCTGACTCACTAGACATGACCTAATGTGATGACCGTGACCTTGTACAAAGCTGAACCTAGTGCGTGTGTCCCCCCCCCCCAGGTCTCTGGCAGTAGGTAGTGGCAGCATGATGTGCCGTGTTGGCAGCGTGGTGGCCCCCTTCTGTGTGTACCTGGCTGAGATCTGGATCTACCTACCTCAGGTATACACAGTCACGCTTTTATTTAGCTGTTGCTCTCAGAACAACAGATAATGGCTAATAATGTTTCATGAACCCCAGTCCTTTTGATGACCTTTGCACCCCTTTCCCCATTCCATGTAGCTCACCTATGAGAGTATCTGACAATTACATTGATGTTGAGTTAATAAATGAAATTTTCCTCTGTCACCTATAGCTTATTGTGGGAATCCTGGCGTTTGTCATCGGAGTGCTGACACTGATGTTGCCTGAGACCCTGGGCAAGCCTCTGACAAGCACCTTGGAGGAGGCTGAAGCTCTTGGACGCGAGCCCAGCAAGAAGAGCTCAGCCAATGACACCATTGAGGATGGGTTGGAGATGAAGCTGCACTGAGCCAAGGCCTGAGGTCTACACTACCGTTAGAAGACCAGAGAGAGAGAAACACAGAGAGAAAGAGAAGTATTAGACAAGACGAATGGAAAGAAATTCAGCAGGACATTTTTCTAATAAAGTATGCTTTGACATTTTGTTTTGCAAGGCGACCAATAGCTTAGTGCTGAAAGGCTCTCTTGAGACACTATGGGAGTCCCACCTGCATGCATACAGATGCCAGGGATGTAACAGTGAGTCACGGATACCATGCAATCAAAGCATCCATTTCATAATGAGATAGACAATCATTAGTGTGTGTGTGTGTGTTTTGTGTGTTTTGTGTGTCCGTACAGTGAAGGAAGTGTGATTTAGTTACCACGCTCAACCATTAATCATCACAGTGTCAGTATAGCGTGTATCCGTCTTGAATTCACATGTAATGTTATTGTAATACTCCAGCACACACAAACATAGATACATATATACACACACACAAACACACACATACAGGTACGCACACAAAAATACACATATTACATTACCAATATACTAATAATAGAATATATTATTCTAATAGAGGTGCCTCATTTTTGAATTCTGAATTCACTTTTTGTTTTTATTTTGAACATTTTTTGAATCTCAGGGCATCCGTCTTTGGATATCACTGTGAAACTATACTAGTATTATTTTACTCTTTCACTCAGTTTGACATGATCTTTAATTCCATGTTAAGATGCCATGGTTTGGTTTTACCTTGTTACCATGTGTGTGTGTTAAAGAGTACAGTAGAGTGAGAGTGTGTGGTACTGTAAATGAAGTAAACTGATATGGTAGTTTTCTACATGCATACTTACCTTGTATGTGAAATATAGATGCTGGACAGATTGAAGGAAACTGTATCTGTATATATCTATATTAATATTAGATATATTAATATATATTTTGTTCAAATTACAAGCATGTTACAATCTTGGGATGTTTTGGACCAAAGACAGGAATAAAAAACCACAACAGCGTGGAGATGTATTGGCCTGCTTTGCGATATTTCGGTGCACTATGAGCGTGTTTTCCATTTCATATCAAGCCACTTCATGAGAGATGACAAAAAAAAGCAACTGGTATCGTGACATTGACATTTAATCACCAGGTGATGAAAGTATCAGATCAGTTCTGAATAGTTCAACAATCATTGTAATGAATTTTTGTACGAATAGTTTCCCTGTTAGTATTCTTTTTATTCCTTTGAGAGGAAATAAACAAGACAGTTAACACTGACAGGCTGTCGGCTTCTTCACTGCTACAGTGCACACACTTCTGCTTAAGCAAGACAAGGACACTTTGATTAAACTGTATTTCATCAATGTTTGGGCACCCTTTCCCCCTCTTCCTCTCTCTGCCTCTCACACTGGGAAATTGGAAGGTTTAACTTGGTGTTGGAAAAGCAGGGGAAAGTATTTTTGGCATAAGTGCAGGCATATATAGCATGCCTGGAACAGCCCACCGACACTAGCAGCTTTCTATTCGCTGGTGGAGAGGAGGTCCCCACTGGCAGCTCCCTCTACCACCCAACGCAAGAACAAACCCTGTATGTAGAACTTTGGAGTAGAAAAATTTGCAGACAGATCTGTGTGTGTGTGTGTGTGTGTGTGTGTGTGTGTGTGTGTGTGTGTGTGTGGATGGGATAAGGGGGCGGCGGTGGTGCGCTTTTATCATGAAAGAGCCAGGTTGTAAAGTTGCAAATGCAAACTGTCAATTCTGTTGTAATTCTGGTGCCACAAATAGTGTCTGGTTATTATTGGACACCTTGGAGTGAGGCTTGTGGCAGGGAGTAGAGTCAGGAATTTGCCAACATAGAGTGGGGGAGGAGGGGGGAGGAGAGGTGAGGGTGAGTGGCAAGAAGTGAGGGCAGATTGTAGGCTAGTGTTACAGGATTCCTACACCATTTTGCTGATCAAATTCCATGACTTTTCCGAGACTATATGCATATGTTTGATTTTTCCATAACTTTTTTCAGGCCTGGAAGTCACATTTATGAAGTTCCAGGACATTTCCATGACTTTTCCGAGACTATATGCATATGTTTGATTTTTCCATAACTTTTTTCAGGCCTGGAAGTCACATTTATGAAGTTCCAGGACATTTCCAGGATTTCCATGACCGCAGGAACCCTGGTGTGACCAATAAAGACAAATGGGAGGAAGTGAAACATGGACCATTATATATATGGGTGCATGCATCCATACGCTTTGTCTACATTTCTGCTAATATTCACATTTAGACCCCAGATATCCCCATTCATAGCTCATCTACTTGGCCTAAAGCCTATAGGTCTCCTCACACACACACACACACACACACACACACACACACACACACAGTTATTACCTACTGTATATATTACCTAGTAACAGGAGTAGTTGGATCCCCACAGCAGGGATCCCTAATGGTGCATGGTGACAGTATAGGTTCTGGTCCAGTAGTTGTCATCTTTTTCCACCTCCACCTCCTCCTACACTTACAGAATCACACCACCATATTTCTGCACTGCAAGCAAAGCCACCCAACATGTCAATCACAGTCATAAGAGGAATATTAACACGATTATTGGGTAGAAATCCTGGAATTGGATATTTCTGTGGGGCAAAAGTACTAACCACACAACACCTAGTGGTTGGAGCTCACTGAGGAGCTGGGTTGACTCAAGTGGTCCAGCAAAAAAAGGGAAGAGGGCGCCATCTGCTGGTCGCGTTCAGGAGTTACATTGACTTAAATGTGGCCGAACTTCAAGTTGAGGTGTAATCAAACAGTTGATAGATTAAGTTTATTTCAAAGAATGCAATGAAACACAACTAACAAGCTTAATGTATCTGTAGGGTTATTTATGAGCATAATCTGTCAGAGTTGTGTTATGTTGTTGTTACATTGTTAAAACATAGAGTGAGCTGCTTGTCATTTGGCCTTTGGCATGTTCTGTAAGTAACCAGCATCTTTCTATAGTCAGACTATTATAATATGTTGTTGTATAATATTGATGACGCATTTAACTTTTAAGGAATCTAGATGACGCTTTTATCCAGTTGCAGTATTATTGTAGTGAGTGCAAAAGCAAAATAAGTGTCAATTCCTAGATTGCCAACATCATAAGCAACCAATTTAACAAATATTCCTCTGCCAATCGACAACATTCATGAATAATAGTGCTGGGTAACGAAATAAGATCGAGTCAGATGTAAATTATTTTAAAGACAGTAACCAAGCTCAGGTGCAGATCTTGAGGTGTTTCTTTAAATGATGAGCTATCAATTCATACCAGAGGACAGGCAGTGGCTTTGTAGTCCTGACTGCGGTGGGAAGGTCATTTCACAATTGAGACAAATGGAGGCTGGGTGGAGTGATGGACAGGCAGGCTGCAGGGAAGGGAGAGCTAAGCGTCTGGTAATAGAAGAGCGCTAGGCATGGACCACAGGTCAGCGCTGGACCACGGCCTGGAGGCAGCTCTGTTAGTAGCCGCCTAGCCAGCACCAGGGTTTTGAATCCAATACACGTAGCCACAGGGGAGCCAATGGATGAAGTGCAAGACAGAGGTGACATGGGAGAATTTAGGGAGGTTGAAGACAAGGCAGGCTGCAGCATTTTGGATGGGATGGAGGGGACAACAAACAGCCTATTGAACATTTTTCAGAAAAAACATCTTTGAGTAAAGCAGAGACATTAGCTGCAATAGTTAGAAGACATTTATTTTGAAGACTGAAAAAGGATGGACTGCATTAGTTGTTGTTAGCCAGTTCAGTTTTCAGCTGTTGATATAATTTTATTTTGGACATGTTCTCCCCTTTCAATGCCAGGAATAGCTTCATAGCTGTATGAAACCGATGATACAAACGATCAAGGTAATAAAACACTTTTTCCTTCCTGAGAATCTTATCTGGAATGCAAATTAATACAAAATAATAAATTAAACTGCCAAATAAGGAAACACCTGGCAGCACAATGGATCAGAACACATCATGGAGATTATAATGGCAGGGTGGAACAGAAATCTGCATTTGTGTCAAATACTAGCTTATGGTCACTGTATTCTCTGGATGATTTTTACTGATGTGATAAAAAAAAAAAGCACCTTGAGGAGCTGTTGGTGAAACTTAGCTTGGAAACACTCAAAAGACTTTCAAGAAAATATTTTGAGACAGCAAAAATAGAGTACACCTGACCCTTCACCAGAATCAACCCATCAACCTATAGTTGAAGATTCCAGTTTTGTGAACAAACTTTTTGATGCAGAATTTTCTGATAAGCCAACTTAGACAAAGTGCAGTATATGCATACAGTTTTGCACTGCATCACAGTAGAAAAATTGGTATTTGGTTTGGCGAGTTCATTTGCTAATCTTTAAATCTTTGGATTATTTTAAGATTTGCTCCAGAAAAGCTTGTTTCATGTTTTTGACTCTCAGCCCAGCCCATATTATTATTCTCCACAAACTTAAAAGCAATGAGCTGTCCAAAATAATAAATCTATGCTAAAATACATTGCTGGTTTGGTCAAATCCAATCATACATGCACACATAGTTGGAATTCTTTGAATTCATAATTGAGTGCTTACTCTTTGACCCTCATTTATATTTCATTTTTTACAAATCAAACAAAAACTCTGTTATAAACTGAAGCTGTAACAATAGATTATGTCACAATTCTGCCAGCTGTGCACAGTGGTTCCTGTCATGCACAGTTACTGAATTTCTTAGTGAGGTTTGGCACCGAAAACAGTCGTGACTAATAAACATTAAAGGTTTTGGCACTTTTTATAACACATAAAAAAACAGACTCCTTACAGACGGGAGAGGAGAGAGTGAATCGTTTAAAGTGGACAAAATCGAAATAGTCGAAATATTCATAAAAGGCATCGTCATGGATACCCTCTATTTCCCATTAAGTTTTCCATCTTTTTGGACATTCACCCATTTATCATCTGCCAGCCCTCCACCTAGGGCAACGTCTCTCACTGATGTTGAAGTTTTAGCCCTCTCCCTGTAGTCCCTGTAGCCCACATTGACTACATTTCCCAAATCTTGCACTAATCTCTCCTGGAGATCACAGCAATGATGGGCACATCAAACAAACACAAAAACAAGCTCAAATGAAAATCAAACTTGAGTCAAGCAAAGATTTACAGAGATAAAATTATTTTCCATTGTCCTTGGTCAGTTTTTAAATAGGCCTATAGCAGTTAGTCCATCCAATTACTCAATCCCACAGTCCTCAGCGCTGAGTCAGAGAGAAAACGGAGCCCATAAAAACACGAGCATCAGGATCCACACACCCCCAAACACACCTCGCTCTTCTTGGGAATGCTGACAGACAGGGCACATCCCCCATCGCCCTCAAGGGTGCCTCCAGCTGTCTCCAGCCAATTCGAGCCAATCAGCTGTTGGCTATGTCCACTGTTAGTGAAGCAGCCCTCAGGGATGCGCCAGCCAGCTGTTGGCGTCCTCCAAGTCCGTGTCCAGCTCCTCGTCTTCATCCAGAGGCTCTGGGGTTCGCAGGGCCAGCTCTCGGAGGAAAGCGGGCGAGTAGGCGGGGGGTCGGGAGACGGACTTAAGGCCAATTTTCTTCTTCATGAGGTGGAACTGCTCACGGATGAAGTTGTAGAAGTCGTACTCGTAGCGCATGCGGTGGTACAGCACCTGCATGGCCTCCAGAGTGGGTGTGTGTTTACGCACCGTGCCAGTCATGTTCCCCATCTTCCTGTAGTCTGCAGGAGAGGGTGCAAACAAAAACCAGACCAAAAAGTCATTGACATGCAAGCTGAAATACTGCAAATACATCATAATTAATTTCATCCATTCAAAGAGTAAATCAAACCACTTGCCAAACATATAACTGACTGATTTTTTGAAGTGAGCTACTGCTATAAATGTTATACTTGAACATAAAAACGCTGCGTGTCTACCAGGGCTCTTGTAGATGTTGAGCGCTCCAGTAAAGTAATGAGGTAAGAGCCTCTCCAACAGAAGCAGAACATCCTCCAGCTCCTCGAGGATACCCACAAGGAGGTAGTTCTCCAGCACATTCTGCTTGGCCCTCTCCAGAGCCCATACTCCCGGCTCCCTGATGGGGAAGAGAACGAGAATGAGAGAGATGAATGAAGGCAGAGGGGACAGATGAACAGAGAGAGTAGCCTGATACGACAAAACAGACATGAAATTGCTAATAATTAGCATAATTGCTAATATTTCTACTTCACACGTGTCTGCAGTTACCTGCATTGGGGGTGCTGTCCGCAGAAGTAGGGAATGATATAGAAAACTCTGGGGTTGGAGCACTCCGGGTAACTCTCTAGGATGCACACGTTGATGTCCTGAAGACAGATAAACACAGAAAAATAAACATTGACTCATGCCTTCCGTTCGCGGTTTGTTGTTTTCATTCCAATCAGGATGAAAGGCTGAGAGGAATTCAAACGGTACTGCATGTTGCCGTCACTAGAGGGAGCCCTTCACCAAACTCAGCTTCCGTGATAGCGATCATCTGTGGTGCAAAACTTGTGCATGGAACAACATCCTGTGAGCAAAGATTAGCTCTGCTCTTTCCTCCTCAGCTGCCTCATGAGACAATATATAGCTGCTGAGTTCACGCTCTCCAGAAAAGAACCTTTGTGCAACGTAATGAGGAACCATCCTCCACAACACCATTAGATATCTAGCTGCAGAAATCACAGCCAGGAAATTCCCTAGGGTCCTCAGCTTGCCATCGTACAGTGTTCAACCAGGTCCCCTTTTCCTGCCAAAAATGAATTATGTCATGATTAAAGAGTAAAAAATAAAGTAGCAGTTACTGGATCAGAGTTGTGAAACTCTTAGCCGAGGGAACACATGAAGGAGTGAAGTCAGCTAGTCTCCCTGTGAACGCTGTGGAACCAGCAGTCAAATCCTTGTCAGGTGACGTAAGCTTTACGGATGGCAACAAGTCCTGGGCAAAGCATGAAGCATGACCCCCAGACGGCACCACGCTACATGCAAGAGGTGTCAACAGGCTAATAGTAGAAAAGAGAATGAAGAGAATGATCCCCAAAAGTGGAAGCAAACCGAAAATAAAATAGTTGCATCAAAAGCCTTTATGATTTATGGCCTGATAAATCAGTAACGGCTGAATTAAAACTGCTGACAACACGGTCCATCACAGAGATTAAGTTAAAACTACACAGACGTCACGGCAGACAAAAATAACACCAACTCTGCATTACTAAAAAGGTCACGTCAGATAATGCTAGCTGTCTTTAACGTAGCCTACTGTGTGCTAACGTGTTAGCATGGGCACAGGACGGAGATATCTACCAGAGACACAAGAGATCATTTTGGTGGTGCTCCTATCCTAACATGCAAAATGCAAGTTGACCAATCAGCAGATTCCTCCGAAAGGTCAGTGTAGTCCTTTTTGCGTCGGACAAGACCAGAGGAACCAGGGCATCCCAGAGGAGGTAGCTTGGTTCTGGGGTGAGAAGTGAGGGACCTGGGGCTTAACGCTGGGAACCAGGTGACTGAGCTTGAAAAAAATACGCCACAGTGACATCAGGGGTATAAACGTGTGTGTTTGTGTGATAGATGGATATATATATGGATGGATGTATGTATGTACAGACGGGAGGAATGGACTCCCGGGAGGACTCACTTTCCACGACCGGGCCAGCTCCAGCTCCGACGAAAACCATGAATGTATTACACATGCAATTTGATGTGGCGGGTCACAAGTTAAATTTCTTTCATACACTCAGAGAAAGAGGGAGGATTGTTGGGAAGTAGTACATTACATCGTACCCCCTCTGGGCCCGGTCTAATCCACTCAAACCCTGAATTAGTCCCAGCCCCGTGCTGTCAGCCGTATTAATCTAGTCAGAATGGTGACTCATATCGGAGTATAGCCTCTGACTTCACTGGGCCTCTCCACCTAGAATCGACATTTGACCTCAACGCACACACAGTTGTAATGCGCTCGCATGCACCACACACACACACACACACACACACACACACACACACACACACACACACACACACACACACACACACACACACACACACACTGTGATTGTGAAGACAGATCTTTACAGTAAGCACTTTCTGATTTTGTGTTGTATTGCTTGTTTAGTCCAGTCAGGACACAAGGGGTTTGGCGGTGCGACTGAATTTGATCACACCTTACGCGTAGAGCGATACCTCCCGAAACTAAAAGTAAAGAGTATAATATAAGTAACAATCAAATGAAAAAAAAAAAAGATACTCTAACCATTTCAAATGAGGCGGAAATGCAATTATTCTCATAAATCAAGCACCAGGGGGCCTACTACTACTCTGTTCATCTCCACTTCACCCCCCCCCCCCTCCTTCTCGCTGATGCGTTAAAAAGCATCAGTGAATGTTCCCTCACTTACATCAAGGTGGCTGTGACAGGAAGAGTGTGAAAGCAAGCACAAGGCCTATACACATAAACTGAGATGACATAAATTATGCACTTGGTGAGTGACTTTTTCCTTTGAGCTGAATAGTACAATTGTGTCTCCCATCCACCGCGGGGCTGCACAGTTTGTTTGAACTTCATGTTTGACTGCTCTGTGCTGCAGCGTGGGGATGGTGGTATTTATTGGTGATCGGTGAAACGAGTGACTGGATAGATCTTCAAAAGGAACCACAGGGAAACCAAAGGAACATTTAGATAACTGTATTGTACTATTGTCAGTGGAGGGGCATATGTCCAGACCAGGCCTTTCTTTGATTTATGAATTAAGGAATAGACTGTCATTCTGTGCCGACGATTTTTACGATTTATTATTTAAAGAATACATTCGTTTTATCCTGCTTCCTATTCTTTTTTTTCCCCCTTTCCAGGAAGGATAATGTCTGATAATAGTTTATATGAAACCTTCAGAGGAACAGCAAGTGAGTAGGTTGTCATCCTGCTCAATCATTATGCTCACAACTCTGGGAGATAGAATAAAAAAAACAAGGTTGTGAGCACCTAGCACCGTACCCTACAGTGCACCGTAACCCACGTGCACAGATTCGAAAGGAAACATGGAGAGAAAAAGACAGAAAAACCCCAGTTACATTTCACACAAACAACTCCTACACTTGCCAAAGCTCATGAGCAGACGGGAGGAACGGACTCCCGGGAGGACTCACTTTCCACGACCGGGCCAGCTCCAGCTCCGACGAAAACCATTATCGCACAAATGAGAAACAGAGAGAAAACGAGAAAAAGACAAAGTGAGAAAGAAAGAGAGAGAGAGAGAGAGAAACGTGGAAAGGAAGTGACACGTGTGACGCCATCCCCCCAACCACCCCCCCCACACCCCCTCCTACACACGGCTTGTTGCTAGGAAGTCCCTCCTCCACCTTGCACCGACACTTGATACAGGGCCTCACCATTTAGGGGACCTCTGGGAACCCCGCCACAACTCATTTATACACAACTGCACAATCAAACACGCACACACACACACACACAAACACATACAGCAGATGGACAACACACACTCTCTTTTCGGAAAAAAAACCCATTAGCATTGGGAAGGGAGCTCTGTGTGTGTATACACTCAGACTCATTGTTCCTATTCTCACTGTGGATTAGGCCAACTGAGCAGTCAGGGTGAACTGAGCGCTCACACAGTCTCTAGCTAAATGGGCCCTAATCTGTCCAGCAGCCTCGCAATTCAGTGAATGGAATGTATGCATGAATGAATTCAGGAGTGAATGATTTAAACCGTTTTTTTCCCATGGGACCGTTTGCCTGACTCGCACCAGGGGACCCGGGAGCGGCAGACCCAGGGTCAAATAGCATTTACACAAATACTTCTTTGCCGTTTGTTTTAACCTCCCCGGGAATGCCCTAGATGGGCGGGGTCTACTGCAGCTGGACAATTGAGACAGTGTGAGGTAAGCTGTCAATCACAGACAAGTATATCATTGTCAGTCAGATACTCTACTCAGATACTATAAAATTGTCTATTATTTTCTTTTCATTGTATCGTGATTTGTTGAATGTATTTTGTATTGTATTCTGTGTTCAATGTGGACGCCAGGAAGAGTAGCTGTTGCCTTGGGTAATGGCTTATGGGGATCCTAATAAACTAAACTAAATAAACTAAAAACTAAATTTTTATTGTGTAAAATACGATAAAACAAATCTTAAAAAGCAGTGGCGACTTTGTATTCGACCCAGATGTGGGGGAGCAGATTTCAGATTTGCTGTACTGGTAGTGAAACGTGAGCTGTGGAGGCAGAGGCAGGACTTGACATTTTGATGATATCTGATTTGATGTTTCACTCTGTTTTCCAGTTAATAATAAATGACTTCACACAGCGGACATGACCAGGGAACTGTGACGCATCGATGAACGTGATAGGGAGAGGCTTGTGTCAGTTGCGCCTCAGGCAATCAATCTTATGACGGATGCTACTGCTGTACTGTATTTGATGCCAAGACATGCCAGAGCATGAATCATGCACCTTGGCAGGGAAGCCACTCCCACTCTGTATGTGTGTGTGTGCGTGTGTGTGTGTGTGTGTGTGTGTGATAGTAAGCGTCAGATTAACTGCAGATGATTTCCAGTCTGTGGGAAGCTCGCCTGAACTGACCCGTATTGTGAAGTGTGAGAACTAATGTTTGGCTGTTCTTCAGGTTCAACAGAAAGACACACAGATACCCAGGTGCACTCACATGTATGCCTGAAAACACAGGTAGAAATGCACGCACACACACACACACATATACACACACACACACACACACACACACACAGACACACTTGCCGGTGAGGTAGAAGCTGATGAATCACGATCGACTGTTCCTTCCGTATTCATCATTTTTATGTGTGCAAATAAATACACTCTTAACTGTGCACAGTAGCTCAAACATTGACCCGATAAAATGTGTGCTACGTTTTACAGCCCACTTTCATTCTATTACGTTTTTTTTTTTCTTTTCTTTCTCGCTAACAAATGTGGAGTATTGAATGACTGTCCACAAGCATTATGTGCTGCTGTGTGTGTGTGTGTGTGTGTGTTCGAGCGTGTACAGTACGTGTGCTGCAGTGTGCTGCAGTGTGCATGGTGTCCAGAGCATGCCTTTGCATCTGCGCACAGGGCAGCGTGTATATATATGTATGTGTGTGTGTGTGTGTGTGTGCAGGGAGGGGTGTAGGAAAAAATCTAAGCCCGCCGCAGGAATGTCTCGGCAACACGTGCACCGAGTTCCCCGGGTCCCGGGCAAAGGAAACCGACAGTGTTCTTTCATTGACACCTCTCGTATACACCCGGCGTAAGGGGCCGGGCCGGGGCTCAGCGAGGCTAACGCACACCGGGGGGGGGGGGGGGGGTAGGCCGGACCAGTCTGAACATCGGGGTGTTGACATAGCAAGAGCACGCACACACACACACACACACACACACACGTTACACTATACTTGTGAGGACCTTCACTGGCTACATTCATTCCCCCCTCACCCCTTACCTTAACCCTCTCCACCACATGACCGAGGTTAACCCTTACCTTAACCCTCAACATTAAAGCTGCAATATCACAATAAAATAACAATAAATAAATTGGATATTTTATAGATTATCAGTCTGTTTATGTGATCCTGTGTGTACATGCCTAAACCCCGCCCCCCTTTGCCTGAAATTAGCTTTTCAATGATAGCAATAGCGAGAGTGTGCCTGAGGACATCTGGTCCACATAAGTATAGAAATACAAGAACATACACACACACACACACACACACACACACACACACACACACACACACACACACACACACACACACACACACACACACACACACACACAGGTAAGCCAGCCAGGGTACAGCAGCACAAGCGTCCCCCCTCCCCCTTTAACTGTAGCAAGGGGCCCCTGTGGTCTGCATACTTTAATAACTCAACTCACATGGTCCAAAACTCCAGGGAAAGTGGTGCAGTACTTAATTACAGCCAGTCAGACTCAAGCAGGAATGACATTCACTCCTCCTGTCAGCCTCCTGATGTGGCTGAGGATAAGGCCCTCTCTGCTATCGGGGGGTGCCTGACAGTGCATCGGATTGCAGCTTTGTGGGCGCGAGTGACTGAATGACTGAGTGTGTGTGTGTGTGTGTGTGTGTGTGTGTTCAGGGGGGTATTGATTTGTGGGTGACTTCCTGGACAAAAACCTCATATCACCTGATCACATCCCTTGATCTTTACCCAGTATTTTGTCGCTGAAACCTTTTCCCTTTAAAATATTTTAAAAAAGATAAATACCGCTTTGCCCATCCATCGACTTCGCCCTTATCTCTCTCTCACACACATGCACACACACACACACATGCACACACACACACTTGCAGGTGTTTGTTGGACTTGAGGATCAGATGAAGGGGAACTCCAACGTTAGCTGACGCACATCATAGACCCATCATAGACTGTATGACATACCTTCCCTTCGCTAAAGTAGCACCTCCACACACAAACTCACACCAAGATCACATGAACGGCAGCTTTGAAATAAAAGTAAGGTCATAAAGTGCATGTAAAAAAAAAAGAAGAGAGGCCTTATATCGTTGACGTACGGTACTGCAAGGGGAAAACAACTCTGCAAGGCAGACGGCGGGTACCGAGTTTCTGATGTGGTTTCACTAAGTCAGGTCTCTAATTGGAATCATAATCAGAATTAAATAGCGGGTTAGCATCAGGCTGCCGCGGCTTCACATTTTGCCATCCTCCCTGCAGCTACAACATGTGCGCTCCCGTCTTCAAAGAGAGCCCGAGCGTGGTTTCAATAATGAAATCCCTGCATCGGAGAAAAACGTCCCGCCGCTTCTGCATTTCAACGTTTGGGGAAGTTAATGTCGTGTGATCGCAACATACAAGGACGACAAAAAAAAGCACATGCTATTTATCACACGGATGAATGAACACAGAAATAAATTACGATAAAATTTAAAAAAAAGAATAATGTGTCTCGGTTTATCTTCCTCTTTCTTGCAGGATGGCACGCTGTCGTCTGTAGCGATGCGTGTTGGTGTGGGTGTTTCCTCATCATCCCGCTGGTAAAGAACACTCCTTGGACTATAATGCATTATAATTACACCGTACCTCACTGCCACACTAGAACGCGAAATTGATAGTAGGAGATGGTTTCGATTCATGTCTCGACTGTGCTTGCGGTTAGGAAACCGGCTGGCTCGGAGCCAAGAGGGAGCCGACGAGACTACAGATTTAAAAGCGCTGTCATTGGCAAGCCAGTAACGCCGTCGTAAAAATCACCGCTCCCGCTCAGAGAACTGCTGCAACGCGCATTAGTATTTCAAACCATCAACATCCGCGGCATTGATTCAGCGAACGTACGTATTGGCGTGAATAGGCCCTTGGGGCGATGGGAGATGAAAGAGGGGGGAGACAGATTCAGTAAGAAAATTAGCCTCTAGGGGAGCTCTTGACCCTAAATGTGTGTGAGACCTGCCCAGATATCACAGTCCAGTAAGCTTCAATTGCTAGATCACCAACATTAGTTAGGAGTGCAAAGGTCAAAGCCACAGCACCCAGACAATAAATGCAACCAATTTTCCCGTGACCACTCGGGTGATTTACGTATGATTTTGAATTTCTAGGTAAAGAAATAAGACTCAGAAATCAAAATGTATTATCTGGTAGATTTGTTTTTACTTCCCCTGATTTAACCAAACGCCATTGTGGATCGAGACTCACAAAGTCCCACAATACAGCCTGAAGCGTGCACATTTCCAACTGAGAGACACGGCGAATTGTGTTTGCGCAAACTTGTCGCTTTATAGCTTAAGACCAAGTAAGCAGGTAGCTTGAAAAACCAAACGGTATCTCACCAGGTATCGCTCATCATCTTTCATCCCCGGGGTACGGATGAGGTGGTTCTGCTCGCCCCTCCAGTCCCCGAAGCGACGGAAGAAGTAGTTGGAGAGGAAGCGGTTGATGGGGTCGCGGATGATGTTGATATAGACGGGCTGCTCTATCCTGAACCTGACACGGACACATGAAAACATCAGGACATCATTGCTTTTTTTTTCATCATTTCAATGACTGAATTGTGCAGGTGTTGGGGTAAGACGTGTCATTGGTCAAAAACTCAAAAACTTTTAAGGCCTCATTTTTTTTTTTTTCACAAACTTTCAAGGAATGTCAAGGCCCCTGGGAAACCCTGTGCAAAGAAACGGTGAGGGGAACATGCACATCTGGTTCGTCTTAAAGCGCCAAACGGACGGGGTTTATCCCACGGGGGGACAACTTTCCTGTGACTGTAAGCAGGAAAACACAAACGCTATGAACTATTTCTAAATACCGTTCGCCCCCAGGTCTGGGTTACAAAGCGCGACGTGTGTGTACATAGCTGCACTACCTGGTGAAGTTGAGGAAGTGAACATGCCGCGTGTACAGGAATGGCTGAGGGATGGTGCTGATGTTCTTCATAAGATCCACCTGAAAAACACACACACACACACACACACACACACACACACACACACACACACACACAAGATTGACTTGACGTGTCTCACAAAAGACAAGGAATTCATTGGAAATTCTGGTATAAGACACACAGCAATTATTTGAAAATATTAAAGTATATATAGTAAAGTATATATAATATTAAAGAAACAAATATATTTCGATATATACAGTGGTGGCCAAAATTATTAGAATACCTGACAGATCTGAAAATATTGACCTTTTCTTGCCTCCAAAACATGATTTCATTTCATAATGTTCATGAAACATGCAGATGGTTGCTCCGAGCACAACAAATATCAGATGAAGTGAGTCCTACTGTTTTTATCCACTTTTAACTTTAATATTTGGTATGTCCACCTTTTGCAGCAATTACAGCAGCACATCTCTCTGGCATAGTGTCAATATATTTCCTGACAACTTGAACACTAATGTTATCCCATGCCTTCTGCAACTCAAGCCAAAGGCTTTCCTTTGAATGTACAATAGATCTGTCCAGTTTGAGTGAAATAGGCCTAGCTTGTTTTTTGTAAGGAAAATGACGTAAATCTCCTTATGATGGCTCTATTCTATGGTTTATAGAGCATAATGATGACTTTGTATATATTTCATTCGTTTTATGGGTATTTTACATACCCACAAAACAACTGAAACCTCTTAAATATGCCAAGTGTTCTAATAATTTTGGCCACCACTGTATATATATATATCTTGAATCTTGAATAAACTTCTTGAATCTTGAAAACATTTTGATTTGATTTTAAGAAATAGTCCAACATGAAGCCAGTTAGAGCCACTTTGTCTAACACCCCCAGATGCAATTGTTGATGATCTATAATTTTTGCTTTAGCGTGGCAATCAATTGAGAATGGCAGAAACCCAGTCCCGTGTGCCAGTGCATCTGCAGGCCATCCTTCATTATCACATTAATAGGAGGTAACCAAACCCTCATGCTAGCTCCCAGTGTTGTATCAATGGATATTGATAAAGGCTGTGTGTGTGTGTGTGTGTGTGTGTGTGTGTGTGTGTGTGTGTGTGTTGGACTGAAGGGCGACTTCCTGAAACAATGAGATAAACATCATCTCAAAAACACCATCTTCAGGTTTCGTCCAATAGCCACGAGACGTCCCATGGTATGTTTGCGCTGAGCACCCAAGCATGTCTGAAATGTACTTTGGCTCGTGGACGTATTTGGCCACGGGTCCACCTTAATTTGATTTGCAGAATCTTCCACTGCAGGCTGACCTCACCGCCGTTTCAACCCTCCGACAGCCTGCCTCCACTGCACAGCTTCACAATGTAATATCACTGTTCTTGAGCACTTCAGCGTCGCACAATATTCATCAGCGTTGAATTCGTTTCCCCCCTGGCCATGTCATGCACTCAGGAAAGCCAGCGTGCTATTATTCCAACTTTCTCATCCCTTTGCTATTATGAAAAAAAAAACTTCCCTCCAGGGCTTCCCAGGTCCGCATGGAGAGACAGGCTCTACGCAGATCCTGCAGATGGTCACTTTAACTCTAACGCTAAGTGACGGCTATTCACCTAAATGGCTTCATATTGGAACAATTCTGTACGTAAGGATAAAAGCGTCTGCTAAATAACTGTAATGTAACGTAAGGTCCTGTTATCTCTGTGCCAGGTGTGTCAATATCAACCAAGCTACTACACAAGCCGCCAAGAAATAAAAAATCCTGTATGATACAATATCGTTTTGCCAGTAAATACTCACATACACTATGCCCACCCATCTGACCCCGAAACACTGAAGCCTATGCCTGCAGCATTCACTCAGCCTCTACCCATTCAGGACTGGCTACTCATGACCTTGGCTTTAGTTCAACCACGGATGGCGTATATATACACCCCGGAGATGAGGCGTTCAAGAGCTCCTTTCAGGCTACGTGCTGAGAGCAACCTTGTGGCGCTTTCAGTCATTCATCATCATAAACTCACTCCCTTTCCGCCCCACTCGTCTGCACATCATTTTACATGTGAAGATATTTTCCAAAACTGCTTTTCCGTTATTGGAAAATGGATTCATCGTTTAAAAAGTTTGGCTTTCGATATCTCTACAATATGGAGGACGCAATCTTAAAAGTGTTATTTTCTGTTAACCACCGTCCTTTAGGAAGTAGCATCATTTGTTTTGACTTCACGCTATGAATCATTTTGCAAGATGAGTTGTGGCTTTGTCCCATTGGTAGTCGAAGGTCACACCGTGTACTGTACTGCATGTACGAGCCGCGTCGCTCTCCAATTAAAGAGCTTTTCTCCTCCGCTGAAGTGATCAGCGGTGGAGCTGTTTGAATGCGCTGCTCTTATAAACCATGTATGGGCGGCTGTTGCGTCACAGCGAGACTATTTGGACAGCAACAGTAATATGTATACTTGTTTATGTACATAAGCCAGTTTATCTGAGGCCCCAGTCAGATTTGGGCTCGACACCCTCCCTCTTCGCTTCTCTATAAACTCAGTACATTTCCACTCGCTCTCCTTTACTCTCTTTCTCTGGATCTCTCCTGCTAGGAAAATGTAAATGTTAAAACTTTCATTAGCCCTGTAGAATTCACTTCATCCCTCCGGCTCTTTCCTCAACACATCGCAGTCTCTCTCTATTAATCACATTTTTTTTTTTCTCTCGATAGAAACTATTTATTTTCAGCAAACTGCACCCCCCCCCATCCACCCCACCCTGATCATTAGTCCAGACCAATTACCCCAAAGCTAACCCCTGACGTCTCCTCCCCCCTCCACACTCCAGCCAGGCCCTTCCTCTCCCCAGCTTGGTGTGTGTGTGTGTGTGTGTGTGTGTGTGTGGTAGGTAGCGGTGGGGATTTTAAGAGAAAGAGGAAGGTCCAATACACACCCAATACTGTTCTAACCCCCCCCCCCCTCTCTCATTTACCGAGGGAGGTGAGGAGAGCTGGAGGGAAAAAGAGGGAAAGTGGAGGACAGTCTGAGATTCCAGGCATACCTGAACCCCCCCCCCCCCCCCCCCTCCCCTTCCTGAGCCCCCGTGGCATCCTCACAGGGCCCATCAAGGGAAATGGGAGGGAGGGCCAAACCCGCACAATGCCGTGGCTTGCTGCCCCTTCATTCAACTCCACGTTAAAAATGAAAAGGGCCTAAATAATGAACAATTGCGCTGCTGAGAAAAGCCGAAGGTCAGACACCACGTCCGAGCAGCGAGAAGATGCTCGCAAACACTCCAGCGGTGATGCAGCATCTCCCTGTACACAGTCTATCAGAGCAGGAAATTCAAACCGTTCATTTGCAGATAATTTGCCCTTTAGTAGAAGGGAAGAGGTCTACTTAAACAATGATTCAGCTTGTACACACAGATATCCACCAATTTGAAAAACATGTACTCTTATATTACCAATATAATTGCTGGCATGAAATCAAAACAAATGCTGGTACCACAGCTACTGCTAACTTCTAACACCCAGTCCTTACCTTCCAAACCATCACATATACTGTTTTTTTTTTTAGTCAGACTCAATAACTGATTGTTGCTCTGAGCGTGGCTGGTGAGACGCTACTATGTGAAGTCTTTGCCTGCGCCAGGGCCGGGACCTTTTTTTTCAGTGTTTGCGTATGTGTGGCCGAGCGTGGCAGGTACACAAGGTTCATGGCTGTAGTGCATCTGCCTGCTGGTTACGGTGTGAGGGAGGAAACAAGAATCCCACATGAACAAACTCACAAAGACGCCGTCTTTCTGTCACTGGAAGTTTTTTTAGATGCTTTTTTTTTTTTTTTTTCTTTTCCAGGAAAAGTCAGAAAAAACTTTTCTCTCCCACCGAGCCTGTCACCCCCCCCCCTCCCCCCCCCGCCCCCACCCACCCCACCGGTACAGAAAGAGGGACAGATGGGTCACTATGCACCTCGTATCCGCAGACAAATAAGGCACCTTCACTGCTTGGCAACCCGCGCGGAGTGCATCGACCCCGGGCAAACCCATTAACAGAGTACACCGCTGGAGCCAGCAGGAGAACGGTCCAAAGCTGCAGTCCCCCTTGCCAGAGCTCCAACTAATGAGACCAGCATCTCTAAAGTTAGGACGGCGGCGCGCCTGGATCTGCATAAGTCAACACACACACACACACACACACACACACACACACACACACACACACACATGCACAAACACGCCCTCCCCCCTTTGCACGGGCACAGGCACGTGCACGGTCTGAGGAGCGACGCTTGAGGCGGCTCACAGAGATGTTTTATGTCCAGAAGAATTGATGACTGTAATGCCACTGTGTGTGTGTGTGTGTGTGTGTGTGTGTGTGTGTGTACCAGCCGGCCTCTCAGGGGTTTGATGAATGGGTCAGCGAGTAACTGAGTCAATATTAGCTTAGAACACTGACGTCGAATCAGTCAGTAATGGCTAAGCATTTTTAGCATCTGCTGACCGTCACAAAAATCGGTTAGCCGTAGCTTATTCTCTAAAGGATGCTGTCAGCCATCAGTCATCTGAGGATGTGAAACATAACTTGCATCGCTCCGACACAATCGCTCACTTCCTCACCCCGATGACTGGGCGAGAGGTTATACAATAATCGACTGATGTTAGGGAAATTCTCTTCTCGCTTGCCCCGCCCCCTCCCCCCTCCACAGGGAGGTCAGAGGTCAGGCTCAGCTATAGAGCAGCACCTGAGCAGGACTTCATCAGTCTCTCTAACCCTCAGGGTCTAGTGCAAAAGAAAGCCCAGTCTTCCCTTCTCGGTTCATTAGGAAACCCTTTCATTTCATTTAATTCTTAGTTATTTATTTTATTAAATGAAACCTCCCTGGGGAAGAAAAAAAAGACAAGAGCGAGAAATGATGCGCGTTTAATCCCCTGAAAATCAGTCCCATTCAGAAATGCTTCATTCACGTTGGCACTTGCGCTGGCATTTCCACTGGCACGGGCCAGCATTTCCTCATGTCTCAAGGGGCTGTGGTTTTTTAAACGAAAGCAGCTTTTCCTCTGTAAAGCCTGCGCTCATGTCCTCGAGATATTCCAGGAAATAATAAAAAGAGATCCTCCATCCTTCTGGCTTGGTCCTTAGACCGAATGAAAGACAAACACGCTGGAAGTGTTCCTGCTACTATTATGTTCGACGTAACCACACAGTTAAGCGCACAACACAAATCAATTTAGTTTCCTTCCCACATTTTACCTTTTCTGGGGATATGTTGGTTTAAGCAGTTAGACAACAGTCAAATGTTTTCAGCGTGGATGTTTAAAGCTTTATATTTATATGGAGGTGATGATAGTCTAAAGCGGTGACTGAAAATGTGGCTTCCCCCGGGGGTCTTCGACATAGTCTGAGGGGGTCCTCGGCAATAGGGAATGGTTTCATTTAAGTATTGTTTCATTTGGTAGAAGTTAACCGCCAAGAGTCTTTTCTGATCTTAGTTTTGACTCTGTCCACTGTCCCCACTAACGGCAGGCCACACATGCATTTCCGCTCTACGTAACATCTGGCGAGAAAACAACATTTCAGAATGGGGGTCTCCGTCCTGATGTACAGCAAACTGATATTAAAAAGTTTAACGGTCAGGCTAGGTTAGCAGGTTCAAATCCCAAGGATGGCAAACTCTTAACTGGGGAAAATGAACAAATGACTGAGAAAAGCTTTCGGCGACCTTAACGCCTACCGTCAAGATGCCACGGAGCAAGGCACTTAGCCGCGAACTGCTGTGTGTATGAGGGCATCGCTCAAAAAGTGTGTACTTCTTGTGTTCTTGGCTCGGCCCGGCTTACCTGCTCATGTTTGGTGAGGCGTGTTTTGTTGTGGATGTCAGAGGAGACCAGGTTGAACTGGTGCTGCTCCGCCAGGATCCTCAGCAAGATGACCACTGTCCGGCTGCCGCACTTCCCCACACGGTTATACACCACCTGGCTGGGGAACGGCAGCACCTGTGACCACACGCACGCACGCACACACACACACACACACACACACACACACACACACACACACACACACACACACACACAGTGAGGAAAAGAAAGAGAGAAAGGGGAAGTGATCAACGAGAGAAAACTATATTAATAAAAGACAAACGATGTTACTGTCAAAGGTGCTTTGGATCGTGGATCATTGTCAAGTACTGTACCGCTTTGTGTTGTATCCATAACACCGCTATGTGTTTTTATGCAGCGGTAACAATAAAGGAAAAAAGTGGGGAAAGTGGGACAAAAGAAGAGAAAAAAAGGAGGAAAGTTTTGCCCTCCATTCTCTTCTCTCTCTCTCTCCTGGACCTCTGACCTCTGCTTCTCACATCTATTCTCCCTGGGGCTGGACTCTTTCAACCCCACAATGTCTTCCCATTTGGCAGTGAAACACACACACACACACACACACACACACACACACACACACACACACACACACACACAGACACACACTCACACACACGCACACACACACACACACACGCACACACACTCTTCAACCTAGGCGCCATTGTGTTCATGTTCTCTCATGTGCTCTCTCCTCCACGGGATGAAATGAGTCAGAGATTCAGTGGCCTTCTCTGGAAGGCAGTATTGATACATCTTCAACACACACGCACACACACACACACACACACACACACACACTCACACATGATGACTCACTCACCAATTAAACAAGTCGCTCAGTCATGATTCAGAGATTCAGAGATTCAAAGGAAGTGAGTGCATCAAACTTGGCCTTTCTTTGAAAAGCAGGCTTGACAAATCGCTGCTTGTAAGGAGGAGGAAGCTTGTGTACAGCCGTGAGACTCATTCTAGCACGAGGACAGGAAGAATGCACTCATTTGACAATCGGCCCTGAGGGCCCACAAGGTTTACACAAGGGCCCCCTTAAGAATGAAGATTATTAGAGTGGGTTTACCAAAGGGAACAAGAGGGAGAGAACATGAGGGGTGAGGGTTAAAGAGACGAAAGGAAGACAGCGGCCCGGAGTGAGGTCATTTTACAGACTGGGATCGGGGGGGAAATAGGGATTTCCCTCAGAAGCGATAGAGATCTGCTGCGATAAACAAAGACAGATCGTTTTCTTTCCCCTCCTCACGTCACATGAACCCTTTTTTGTAAATCAAATGAGGGGGGGGAAAAAACACGCCAGTGGTACATTCCCGGTCTGGAATGGTGATTGTGCTTCCCTGGGATGGGGGAGGTGGTGGTGGTGGTGAAGGAGGGGGTCTGTTTATCTGAAAGACAGTGTTGTTGATGGCGAACATCCCAGGGTTAGTGGGCCGGTCCTTGACCCTACAGGCCTGTAAAGTGCAAGGGGTGTTTTCTCTACATGTCATAGTCCTGAAGTGTTGATTTCTTCTGAGTGTGTGTGTGTGTGTTTGTGTCATGAAATAAAACGATTATTCACCTCTGTTACAGCTTAATTAAACCTCTCCCTAGCCCTAATACTCCAGACAGTATTTTCCCAGCCAGCGCTCCAAATGTGGCCACACACGCTGGTTGATTTTGTCATTTTGCCTTCTAATCAGCAGTCCCACCCAAGCACAGGCTCAGTAAAAACAGCTCGGGCCTCTCTGAATGTTTGCCAGAGCCCAGGAAATACAGAGAGTGAGTAACAACAGGATGGAGAGAGAAGGGAGGGGGGAGTTGAGAGAGACAGATGGAGAGAAGGAATTATTGGAAGAGAAAAATGGAGAAAGCGGCGGTGTTGGGTATCAGTTTGAGGATAGACGGCTCGATGGACGAGGCACTTTCTGTTTTTCGTTTTTTTCCCCCAGAATAAAAGCATTTTTACAGGAAGTCATTAGAGATTAAACCAGTTTGGCATCGAGTGGAAAGAAAATACGTGCGTAAACGGACCTCGGGTTGAAAGTGGGCGGATTGAAAAAACAACACAGTCATATCTGTGCTTATACACGTTTCGTTGATGGGTGCACTTTAGCCTGTGTCGCTAAAAACGGAACACAACACATACACCTAAAGCATGGCAAAACGCTAGAAAAGCAACTATATTAGAGATTTTTTTTCTACCATTTTATCTTTATATTTAGGCCAACAGGATATAGAATTGCAGATTGCAAAAATGAAAATAGCAAACCGATAGCAGCAATTTCATTCAATGTTGGGAAAAGATGTAGCCCAGATAGGGGATAGTTCCCTTGGACGGCAGTTCAACATTCCTCAGACGCCGTTTGCCAAGTAACCACAGACTTCTCGGCTTATCACAATAATGAGGCTGATGAAATACACGCTGGGTTTTGCAGGACACCAATCCCCACTGATATATGATGACAAATGACTGTGTCAGACCTCTGATAGTCCGGTGTTGTATAACATAATAATCTTTGCCTTCCATCTTTTCTAGTGTCTCCCTGTGTCCAACCCCCCCCCCCCCCCCCCGCGCGTCGGCGTCAGCGGCATCGAAAGGGCAACCTCTCAGCTTGCGCTATTGTCTTTCCCACTCTGTAGAGCTCGGGTTTCGGTTGCACACTGTGAGAGATGTTTGCAATGTCTGCCAGAGTGAGATTCTGTCAATACTCAATCCAGAGACAAAAAAAAAAAAGGCATTATGTAACAGTGTTGTTCTCCACCGTGTCTGGACAGGGCTCACCCACTCCCGGGAGTCAAGCTGTTGTTGTGGTATTTACAGCTCTGATGCTGGAAATCCAATCTCTAGCAGATACTGAGCAGATGGGTCGACCTGCACCTTGCCTCTCTCTCACGCTCTCTAACACCTTCCCTCATTACTCTCCTTTCATTTCTACACCCGCCAACACTCAAAGCGTCCACCTGTTTGTGCGAGGTGAGGCCACTCTGCACCACGGTGGTATTATTGGATCAGCCACTGTTATCCTGAAGGTGATGAGACTGACAGTGGAGTGATCATTTCCCCGGACGCTGAAGGTTTTCAACTCAAAAGGGGGGATTGTGAAAGAAAACTTAAAGATACTTTATGACATGAAACAGTAGTAGTAGTATGTGTATTTAAAGATACTGAAAGCATCGCCCCCACTACACAGAATACTGACGGCTGTTTGGCCTGCGATCAGTTGGATGGCCGGAGATCTCGTGGACTAATCGTGTGTATGAACTTCGTATGAGCATCTGTCCGTTCCATTCCACGACCTTGAAACCTTTTTACAATGTCCTAGGCTGCCAAATACCAGGAGTCTGAACCATCTTTTTTTTGTGCTGTAATTCCTGGCAATCAAGAGCAAGTAACCCCAGCAGCAAACCTGGGGAAAATCGTGCTCTGCTGGTTTTAGTTTGCCTCTCCCAGAGTTCGTTGCTCTCTGCTGTCACCGAGCTGCTCATCCCCATCCCGTGCTGAGCGGAGGAACAGTGTGTTGAAGGTTTCAGTCGGGGCACGTTTGGACATTCTCAGCACTTCCTGTTATTAATGATCCATCCATTCAGCTCCACTTCTACCCGGAGAGAGAGCGGGAGGGAGGGAGGGAGTGCTCTAAGTGGTTATGACAGCTGAGTTTCCATCCAAGTATTTTGATGCATCGAATGATAACGGCTGAATGGAAACAGCAGGTTTTTACTTTCTTGATGAAGACGTGATAAATAGTAATGGACGATAAAGATAGTAGAGGCCTACATGGAGCTTTGTACATTTAGATCCAAACATTGTCCATCACGACCATACGCCGTCGCTCCCATGTGTAATGCGCCCTATAGTGCATTTTCATTTTCAGACAACGTGACATATTGACCAATCACCACTCGCCTAATACTGATCAATTCTTGAAAGACTTTTTCTACTACGTCAACTAAGCCATCGGGACGCCTTGGATGTGTGTTTTCTGACAAAGTTTGCTTATAATTCGCTTGACAGTTATAGAAGCGTATCTTATGGCATTTCCTAGAGGATTTAAGTGGAAGAACAAGACTAGTGAGGATAAATGGATATAGATAAAATGTATATATAGATAGAAGCCATAAACTGCTTGATTGAAGTTGTTGCCAAAATATAATATTGTTGAGAAATCCGGCCATGAAAAATAATACTTAGAAACAGCAACAAGTGTAAAAATGCAGGGAGACATTCTTGCCGCGCTTCCTCCAACATAAAGACCCATAAGTCTATTCCGAGAGCCGTCTGGTTTTTTCCATACGCTCTCATTTACGTTGAGCCTTAACACATTTCTAATCTTCTCAAAGCAGAATTTCCCAAACATGAAAACAGAAGCTCTATAATAAGCCCCGACCTCGGTCGAAAAAT
The DNA here is from genome assembly GCA_034670385.1 of Hoplostethus mediterraneus. Classification (NCBI taxonomy): domain Eukaryota; kingdom Metazoa; phylum Chordata; class Actinopteri; order Trachichthyiformes; family Trachichthyidae; genus Hoplostethus; species Hoplostethus mediterraneus. Next base: position 1,364,464 of record JAXDDW010000015.1, read on the forward strand.
AACTGATCGCTCTCAGTTTCAGCGGGACATCAGACGATAAGATAACGAGAGACGTGGTTTGTGTAGTGCTTGGCGCTGACATGGCATCAGCATTTTTTTTTAGGGGGGGGGGGGGGGGTGAGATGCTGATGATACGGAGTGAAGTTAGCAGATACTGCAGCGTCGGTCTAGTGTGTGTGTCTGAGGAGAGTGCAGTCAGCACAAGGAAACTAGTTTAGCAAGAGCCAATAAACCTTTTAATGTGGTAGCAAATGGTAGTCAAGCTTTGATCAGACAGCCAGAATGACTGGGGGGGGGGGGGGGGTAACAGTTTCAGTTTCACTTAATTGTGTCATTTCATTCACTAAAGTTATCCGAGTGAAATAATTGACAAGGACTGTGATGCTCAGAGGTCGTTCTCTCCCCACCTACTGCAGAGGCACACAACAAATCTCTTCCCAGATGGGCGATGGGCGTCCTAGGGCCAATATGTGCTGAAATGGGGCTCTGCGGACTAAAGCTATTTGGGGGGGCCCTTGACATGAAAACGTTTGGGAACCGCTACTTCAGCAGTTACTGAGTAAAATCAACTCATTTCATAAAAGAGTTGATGAAAACAGCTTCAGAGCGCATTCATCTTTTACACGACCCCAGTGGGGCTTCGGAGGCTTAATCGCAGTTTTTCAGTGTCAGAATAAATTCCAGAGCTTCTGTGTTTGTATCACAGTGTAAATATTCAGGATCGATTGCCTCTGGACACAGGCAAGCTGCTACACTCGGCTTTATCTTCAATGGGGAAACGGTGGAAACTATTTGCCGTTTATTGGGCCCCGAGTTCCATGAGATTTCACCGAGCCCCGTGATACTGAAAGCCTGGCATCAGACCTGCAGTCTAAAATGACTAATAGGAAACAAATCGGCTTGGTGAGCATGTTGTAACGGACATACATTGCTACATACATAGGCTTGTTCCAGCTTCTGATGACAATCAGCCATCGTTCAGATCCGGTAAATACAATTTCATCAGTTCTCCAGCGTGTCGCAATCAACCACAGCCCTTGTTGCATACAGACGACACGTCACCTCAGCCTGTCTTAGCAGTCAGAACAGGCATTTCTAAGTAAACACACAACACACAAAACAAAACCCAGATGTGAGCTGGCTTTAAACAGCCGCTAACATCAGCGACAAAACCAGCCCTGAAACCAGATGGACTCTTAGGTGAGCTTGGCGTCGCTTGGCTTTTCCTTTTGACCAAATGCTCGAAAAATTGCGGGCCAAAACGACAAGAGCGATTGAAGAGGGTAGCGATGGAAAGGAGAATGAAATAGGTGAGAAATGTGGTGCGAATTAGGTGCTGATTGAATGAAGGAGGAGATAGGCGGGGTGAACAGGGGGCAGACTGAGGAAGAAAGAGCTTGGCTGAAGTAGAGAAAGGGGGCATAGAGGGGAGATAGTCATGCAGACATGCAGCTGGATGAATACAAGGCCCCTGTGTCAGTGCTGTGTGCGTGTGTGTGTGTGTGTGTGTGTGTGTTCAGGGCATTACTGTAGCACTGAGGCCGGGTCTAGTTGGTATGTAGAGCGAGTTTGCACGCAGCTCCGTCACACAGACCTAACCCTTATCCTGACTGGACTGGACTGGCTTGCAAAGGGCAGCACATCAGAGAGAGGGAGGTTGGGACAAAAAAAAGAAAAGAAAAGAGAGGGGAAGAAAGGAGAAAAGAGCATAAAAGGGGAGAAGGAATGAAACAGAGAATGAAATAAAGAGAGAGAGAGAGAGAGAGAGAGAGAGAGAGACTCACTCGTGGAGCAGGGGGTCCGTGGTCATCCAGAAATGTGGATTTACCTGCCAAGATAAGGAAGTAAGGATTAGGATTCTGACATGTTCACAGACAAACCAAAAGATTCATTCATCAAAACAAACAAAAAAAAGATTAAAGCAATGGAAATACTATCTCACGACCCCCTTTCCTGTGCAGGGGTCAAAAAGGACTACTCGCTACTGTACCGGCTCAGATCAGAACATATGGGTGAGGGTAGTGAATGAGCCCTTGAGCAAGACGGTGGTGGTGTGGAGCTGATCAGTGACCAGCAGTGCGAGACTGCCGTAGCACCCCGCCGGGCAGCTCCCAGATGCAAGTGTGTGAAGTTCAATTCAAAACCCAACTGTCCAACTGTCCAGCTGTCCATCCTCTATCACAATCCGCCCCACAGAAAACAGTCCCACTTCCACTGCCAAGTACAGAGGGCGTCGTGAAAGAGAGAGAGAGAGAGATAGAGAGAGAGAGAGAGCCGCTGCCCACTTATACAGTATATCTAACACTGTGAACAATGGGGCCCTTTCACGGCCGCCTCGCACACTGAGGACGTTTCAGTCCAGTTCTCTCCAAAATCCAGGCCCCGGCTTGAGACGAGCGGCCTTTTCTTCTCCGGGCGCGAGAGAAACACTTCCCATCACCCCGGGCGAGAGAAGACGGGTGGCGAAAAACAGCTACGAGCTATTACGCGAGAGAACAATCTTTTTCCTCCGAGTCTGGAAAATGAAATATAACAGGATCTGGTACGAAACGATACCTCACACATGAACAGATGCGTCGGCTTACGTCTGGCGTGGATCTCCTCCTTGGCACACACTTAAGAGGGGTTGTTACGGGCTCATGTTGGAAGTGCATTGTATGACTTAGTAAATACTGTTTATACTTCAGATAGCAGCGTGTAGGCTTTGAGCAATTAGTATGACTGGGAGATACAATCTGCTTTGGTTTGGCTTCTCTACAACACGCACACGCACACACGCACACGCACACACACACACACACACACACACACACACACTGAGGAATACTCCCATGCGGAATTAGAGGCAAAGTTTCTGCACAGGACCTGCATGATTTTCCTTTGCAAGTGTCACGGCTCACCAATTCATCAGGCGCTAGATGTATAAATACAGACACAGCTGCACCACACGCACCCTCAGGTGTATTTAAGACACATGCACACACACACACACACACACACACACACACACACACACACACGCACGCACGCGCTCGCTCTATCTCTCTCTAGGGAATGCAGAGGGAGGCTTGGGTTTTGCAGATCACGCTGAGGCATTTGAGGTCGTGGCAGGGCGAGGACGCGGCGCGCCAGACATCTCCGCTCCTTCCTCTGTCATCCATCATGAACGACCCCCATGTGTGTGTGCTTCTCGTTAGCCTTTTGGATCGGGGGGGGCGGCGGGGGGGGGCGGGGCAGGGAGAGGCGGGGGGATTGGAACTAATTTTTTCCAGGGCACGAGGCTCGTATAAGCCGGCAGCTGCCATCCACCTCCACCACCCACAAAGAAAGGAAAAGCTAGCGTTATAGCGTTAGAGTTAGCGTGCCTCTTCTGCTCCGATCGCCTGTTAGGGAGACTTATTCTGAAGTTGAGCTGGAGGAAGCGCGTCTGGCTCGATTCAAGAATGTGCGAATTCCGAGAGTGAGCAGAATAGGCAGCCGCCCACATGAAATCATACTTTGCATTCTCTGTTGTCCTTGGCATTGACCGGCTACCCCGCATGTGACCCAGACTAGACCTGGCTAGGCTATGTTGTGATTGCTGTGTATGCTTCTGACTTTAATGCTCCATCAATACAAATCCATCCAAAACGGCACTACATGCAACCATTCGCTCACACTGAACGATGTAGCTAGGACCCGCTAACACAGAGGTCGTGAATGAGACCGTGAACGGGGTTAGGGGGAGAGAGGGCAGCGGGTGCAGTTGGAGGAGGCGTGGGGAGAATGAAGGTCAAAGTCACGTCCACTACTTTGTTGTGTGTGTGAGAGAGTGAGAGAGTGAGAGAGAGAGAGAAACTAATTGGAGTGAGGGTATGCATAGGCATGTAGCTAAATGGTTAATTGGATTACTGAGTCACAAGATCCATGGACCTGCTCCTGACTAAAAGCAGCTGCATTCCCACTCCTAGCAGCATTGATGTAATCGATACTACAACATAGACAACATAAATCAGTAGTGAGTACTGCTAAGCTTTAATCAATAAATTGTAACGCAGACATTTATCTCTAAATATCTTTGTTTCAGAGATAAAAACTGCAAAAACACTAAAAGCATACATATAGACTATGACAGCTAGAAGCAATCAGCCGTGCCACTCGAAGCTGCTATCAAACGGCCTATCCACCCTCAAATAAAGTCTATTTTAAGTCTATTTTTCTATTATTTCTAGCTGAATATGTGCAGACTAACTACCGCCCGTGCATGTAGATACAAGTGGAAGCTGACAATATCTTAAGGACCCAGTGCAAAGGGGTAGGGGGGCAACCCAACCAAGGCCAACAAGCAAATCAATTAGTCACTCCATTAGCTGAGTCTCCAGTGTCATAAAACAGGAGGGTAATTGGGATAACAATGAAAAAAAGTGATCGCAAATGCAGAGGATTAGGTAGAATTACAGAAGAGATACAGTAATAATAACAGAGAGGGAGATAATATGGTGGAAAGGGTGAACAGTATTTCAGAGAGGAGGTGGCAGAGAGATGTCAACTGTGTAAATGTACTGGGACTTGATACACATGACAAGTGTGTCATTTGTGATCAGCTGCTCTGTGAAAGCTGCATTGCTGTTTTGACGTGGGCGCAGTAGGTGGGCCACACCAGGTTTGATGGCACACGAGAATAGCAAATATATTTGAATGCTTCCTGGTTACACATGTAATTAGTGGGCTGCAGGAAAATAATCTTGTATCAGTGAAATAAATTGATTTTATGTGATTCTGTAACTGTTCTTACGATAACGGATTAAAGCAAATGATGTCATATTAATCTTCACGATAGCATGGAATCAATGAAAATAAAGGAATTAGGTAATAAACAGCAGACAATACTCTGCCAATTTAAGTCCAATGGTCCCTGCACACGTCTCAATGTGGTTTTAGAATCAACAGATATAGATGATCAAAACCAGCCAATCAGGAAAAGGGGGAGGGGCTTGAATTACAATCAGTTCCAACAAGCCATCAGTCATGTCAATGTGACTTTGGCATCAATACAAATAGATAATCAAAGTACAGCCAATCAGGAAAGGGGGAGGGGCTTAAATTACATCACTAATCAACAGAATACTCGACTTGTCAGTACTTTGGGATTAATAGATATAGACAATAAAAAAACAGCCAATTAGGATTAAAGCAATTGACAAATCAATGTAAGAAATAACTTTCAGCACATCTTTTTACATTTTCACAAGAATAACACATCAAGGATTGACAGAATCATCCCAGAACAATTCCTTCAAGTGCTGGAATTTACCCTTCGGTGGTGGCCCCCTTTAGGAATGCTACAGTAAGTTTAGGGAATTTCATAAACATGTATTTAGAGCACAAACCATTTCATTTGCTTTATGAAATTGGTGACTGAGTTAAGTAGGGCTTAGGAAAGAACACATCCCAGAATAGGCCGAGGTGGGAGCGGAAAACCGCACAGGAATTGCGAATAAGGCCAAGAGGATGGACGCGGCGTTCGAGTTAAGGGGCCCTTTGCTTTGCCGTGGGACTCGACTCAAAGCGCGGAGAGGGGAAGGTTGTGAAATTGGAACGCTCTGCAACGACGCAGGTTCCAACATCCTTCATCTAAAAAAAATGAGATTGTATCATCCGTCAACCGCATCCTGCTGCTTCTACACCCCGAGACCGAGAGAACGAAAGGTGGGCGCTTTCTTCAGGTCTCTCGCGACATCGACGAGTGGGGTCGGCGGCTGTGACAGTCGCATCGCTGCAGCGGGAAATGACATAACTCCAACCTGCCCCAGCTGTGTAAAACACACCCAGTTAAACTCATGCCTATAGTTACAGCCCTTAACAAACATTTGTTCCTATATTACAAGGTGGGTTCTACACAGCTTCCAAAATAGAGAGTATAAAGCAAACACACTCCAGTCAGGGTGTGGGTGCTTCTGAGTGTGTGTGTGTGTGTGTGTGTATATGCATTGAAATGTGTGTGAGCTTGTGTGTGTGAGTGTGCGTGCGTAACATGTGTGTGTGTGGTGACCCAACCCTTTGATTTGGGGAGCGTGGGAGTGTCCCGCCGTTAAGACCCGCGACTCGACCCATCCCGCTAATGACAGAGGGGAGTTAGGGCTGAGGGTCAGGGTCTCCGCCCACGCCGCTCTGCTCCACACCTCCCCTCAGAATGGCAACGCTATGAATAGAAATGCCGCGCTGGTGCCGTGTTATTGCAGGTGCCCGTGGACCGGATCTCGGGCCGGGGCGAATTATTTGCGGAATCGCTACGCTCTCTCCCCTAAAATTTTGGTCTAAGGTTTACTGAAATGGGAGTGGGAGGACGTCAGGACGGCTGCCAGCGTGTCATTTGCGGACGGCCCGGCTGGCTGGGTTGCCACCGTGCATGTCGCGCAGCAGGCTGACCCGGGCAAAGCGAAGCTGACTTTGGTGGCCGTTTGAATTAGAGAAGCCTAAAGAGACGTGTGCGGAGGGAGAGGCAGGGAGGGGGAAACATCAGCGGAGGAGAGACAGGAGTGAGATGAAGACAAATGTTGCTAGATGCGAGAGGAGCATCCAAATAATTCAAGTGAGTCTCCCCCCTCCCCCCCCGTCACTGCGCTTTAAACACTGCGAAGGCGTGACCGACGGTATAGGCTCCAGCTGGGGTTGACACTGATGCCGTATGACAACCCGTGGCAGTCATGAGTAATGTTCATGGCCAAACGAGGCTTTTGAACTAATGACAGGCCTTCAGAGAGGCGCGGGGAAACGTGACCGCCGAGCTAGTGCGTTGTGTTAAAGGGTAATTCTGGGATTTTTCAACCTGGCCTCTATATCCACAAAATTGCTTATCATACCTTTAAGTAGATCCCAAAAGTTTCGGAGTTGCTCCGGTAGATCGGCTCAGCCGGCAGGCTCTAATGTAATCAAGGAGGCATGTACAGACGGTCAAAGTACGTCCACTAAAAGTGCTTCGTGTGTCTGACAAGTGTCTGACAACATTACTGAAAGGATCGCTACAGAAATAGACCTTTTTTAACCTATGAAAGCAAGAGGATTCACTCGTTGCAGGAAGAGGACGGTTGTTTACACGATCCTCGATCCTTTCAGTAATGTTGTCAGACACACAAATAACAATCTGAGCCTGTCAGTGGCAAAATCAAGCACTTTTAGTGGACGTATTTTGACCGCCTGTACATGCCCTTGATTACATTGGAGCCTTGAGCCGCCGTTTCGCGACTGCCGGCTGAGCCGATCTACCGGAGCAACTCTGAAACTTTTGGGATCTACTTAAAGGTATGATAAGCGATTTTGTGGATATAGAGGCCAGGTTGAAAAATCCTGGAATTACCCTTTAAGACAGTCGGCGGCGCGTTCAAAAACGAAGGTGATAAAAAACGAAAGCGCTCTGAAAACTGTCACGCTCGCATCAATGGAATTTTACGCTCGGAAAAGCAAATCTATATCCAGGAACCCCTGATGTTTGGTCTGATGTTTCAAAACAAGCTCGGGAGGACGAGAGCGAGCGGTCGATGGGAATTGAACGAAGCCAAGCCGAGTGGATCAAATCGGAGTGAGTCGGCTCAAGCGAGCGTAGTAACCGCATGAGGTCCGGTGAACCCCGTCACCTCCCTGACAACCTGGAGGCAACGGCAAGGATTCCTGACATTAAAAATCTCGGGGAAAGGAAGACTTCCATGACTTTTAAGAGCAGCTTCAGGATCGAGTTGTGCCCTCATATTATGGGGTGTTTTACTTGTGAAGTCCATTTCATTTAGGGAAGTGAAATACAAAGTGTACCGCTTTTACGGCCATTCTGACTTCACCTACTTTCTTGCCAAGTCTTTTCCAGAGACAGCGACGACTCTCCCGAGGCCCCTGCTATCCGGCAAGCTGTTAAAGAGTCTGCGAGCGACTGCCGACTGCCTCTTTGAAATCAGGCCGCTTTGAAATGAAGAAATGAGCCATGAAGTAGAAAATTGGGTAAACAGTTGAGATTCTAATAGACTTCTGACACCGCGCGCCGTCGAAGCGGGAATCATTGGAGGAGTAAGTCACGCCTCAACAAGCGGGGGGAAGCGATGCGTGGTACAATGCCTTCCTCAACATGATATCCTGCGGGTGAACTCGGCTTCGTTTCGCAGTAATGAGTGTCACTCACAGGTCAGGGATGGAAAATGTTACAGGATGTGATGCTGCCAGGGGATTCTGATCAACGGCGCGCTCTGTCAGCCAATTCTGGACGAGTCATTTCCTGTTGCAGAGCACCAAAGTCATCCGGTGCGGTTTGTACCTCGTATCTGCTTGTGAGCAAGTGGACGCAATCAAAGTTTAGTGTCTAATTAAGCATCCACAAAAATCTGAGTGAAAATAAACGTTCAGAAATATTAGAAAACCTTGTTCAAATGAGTGGGGGGTTCAGAACAGTGGGGTTGAAGTGGGCGTGGTATTTCCTGAGATTTATGATGCAGAGAATTCTTTAATCCAATCATTACAAAATGCACGTCAGTTGTCCCTCCCCCAACAGGTGCAACAGCTTGACAGTTTGACGTGGGCGGAGCTATCCATCGTGTCAGGATGTCAATCAAATCCTGATCTGACACGCCTACACAGTCCTGAGAAATGGTCTAAACAGCTAAATGATGTTTTTGAACTCGGTTTTATAATATTTCTGAACGTTTATTTTCACTCAGATTTTTGTGGATGCTTAATTAGACACTAAACTTTGATATCATATATTCATTTTTACTATTTCAAGCCAAGTTTCCTGGGGCTTTAAGTCTTACTTTAGGTTGATAGAAAACAAAACAAAAGTAAATGTGTATATTTTTAAACATACCTTTATTCTGAAGTATATGTGAAATATATGAAAGTATATGTGAAGTATATGTGATACTCTGAAGATATAAATAATGCTCGACCCTTGTACTACAACAACAACAACAACAACAACAACAACAACAGTTAAGCCATCCAACCAGCTCGTTAAAGAGCGACCACAACTGGAGCTCCAGTGGCAACAAACTCGTCCTCGGTTGCTTTACACCGACTCTAAACTCACAAAACACCAACGACCAGATGCTGAAATGCATCATGCACGGTTGGCTGGGCGCTTCTGTTTCCACACAAACAGCCCCGTGCCAAACACATCTCTGAAGAAAAAAAAAGAAAAAAAAAAAAGAGAGAGAACCTGCTAAACCCACGTTTAGGAGATGCAGCACAATTAGCACCAGCTTGTCTTTCCTCTATGAAATCTTTTTTCCACCGACGAATAGAAAGATGATTGGAGCAGGGGAAGAAGTGGAGGGTGCAACTCACAAAAACTCTTAAAAGTCGCCGTTTTATCTGTGAAATAAGAATTTACTCGGATTTTTAAGCCAAAATAGTCCTTTAAACTGTTATTGCAGCGTGTTATTGTTTTGTTTATAAAGAAAAGTGTTCACCCCGTTTTTATTTTATCACCATAAGTGGACTGGAGGGAAGCAGGATAGAAGATGCTCATGGTGGGGAAACTTTAATCCCACCATAATCTGCAGTTTGTGGCAGGTTTGTGACTGTGGGTTTTCCCGTTCTCCCTTTACTAACATTGTTCTCCTTCTTGGTCTATGTGGCACCCAGGTTTAACCAGGAAGCGTCTGCCCCCGTGAAATGTCACACCTGCCCGTTATGAACTTTCACTTTCTTAAACCCCAGAGCCTGATTTCCCAAAAGCCCCTCCTCCCCACACACACACACACACACACACACACACACACACACACACACACACACACCACCCCCGTGTGTCGTGCATGCATCTTTTCCTATGCCTAGCTGGGAACAGTTGGCAAGGGGGGACACGGGAGCAGGGAATTAAAAAAAAATGTCAACCTGTTATTACAAGTCCTTTCATCGTGACAACGCAGACTGAAAATAGAGGTCGGTTGTGGGAAGCATCCATCATCCTGCGCCCCTTGTTTTTTTGGATGCAGTGGAGATGCTGCTGAGTCACAGTGAGGCACATTACAGATACATCTGGAGAAGTGAAACCACGAGGGAAAATACAAAAGAGTAGGTGGGTACACACACACACACACACACACACACACACACACACATGCCGAGCTGGCAGAGTCACACCCAAACCACGTATTTTCAGTTAATTGGCATCTTTTTCCCCTGGCCTGTCAGAGTGTTGGCCAAGTTGACTTTGAAGTAGTTCAAGTCTCCGCTGTCAACAAGACGGAAGAACGTGTAAGTAGTGAGATTACCCTTCGACTGAGAGGACACGCTGCGTTCAAGACCCCTGTGCCGGAAAGCTGAAACGTCCTTGAGCAAGACCCCCTGAATCCCTAAGCAGCTCCAGGGGTGCTGCTCTGTAGCTGACCCTGCGGGAGGGGGGAGCAAGCAAAAAAGACACACCGGCATCAATAAAGTATCACATTTTTATTGTTTGTTTGTAATCCCAATATAAAGAGGCATAAAGAGAGACCCAGGAGTGAGTTTAGCTGCACATGCCGCAGATTACCCAGATGGCCCATGTTCCTCCGTCGAGGCCCAACGGGGAAAATAAAGCCGCATCCCTCCCGCCGTTGTGTGTGTGTGTGTGTGTGTGTGTGATTTCACACCGAGCTTCACAGAGCTATCTTGCTTGCTTTAGGTTTCACGCTCGGAGGTGCATGCAGCCGCCGAGGAAGACCTGGAAATCTGGAAGGCCTGAACCCCCCCCTCCCCCTCCCCCTCTGGCACACACATGGATACAGACCAAGACACAAAGATGCACTGCAGCCCGTCAGCCAGGGGCACACAACAAGGTAGGAATCACACACACACACACACACACACACACACACTTACAAACACAATCACATCTGTACGGAGCTTGAATGAGGTCACGGACAGATCAGAGTTTAATCTATATCATCTACTGTCTAGATCCCTCCAGTTTCTTATGCTCGAGACCAAATTGAGACACACACACACACACACACACACACACACACACACACACACACACACACACACACACACACACACACACAAAGGCTATGTCAATTCCCTGCCGCACCGATGCCCCGTGGGACCCCGTGGGTGTGTGGGACCCCGTGGGTGTGTGGGAACTAGTGTGGATAAGCTCCTGGATGGAAACGAGGAAAGGGGTTCGGAATAGGGGAAACAAAGAAAGGAGGAGGAACAAAAAAAAGTAGAAATAGGGGGGGGGATCAAAAAAAGACGAGCACATAACAGAGACCCGGAATTCCTCTGGGTTGGTCATGTGACACGAGAACCCGATTCAGGGGAAAAACAGCTGCTCCACAGTGCAAGCGAGGAAATGAAAAGAAAAGGCACGTGGGAGGGGGAGACAGAGGGAGAGAGAGAGAGAGAGAGAGAGAGAGAGAGAGAGAGAGAGAGAGAGTGAAAGAGGAAGAAATTGTTATCAAATCAGTTTGCGAACCCTCCGGAGTTCAGCGGAATGTGATGAATTGCGATGTCTGGCAGCGAGCGCTTCCTCGACGGCCTGAAATCCCTTCAACAGGGACGAGCTTAACGATTCCACCATGAAGCACCAGACCTACGTTTCACACTGAGCCGCAGAAGGATTTAAACACTCGCGCACACACACACACACACACACACACAGTCAAATCAATAATTATTTGAAAATGACACAAAGTGATGATAAAGCGGGTGTAATGATTCAGCATTGTGTTGTGGGGTTTGATGGGATTTTATTGCTTCCTGACACGCTGCGTTGGCTCAGTGTGACTCGACCAGCTGTGAGGAAACTCCCCGTACTCTGGCAGGTCACAGGGGAGATGCACGCCTTCTACTATTACTACTCGCTATTACAGATCCTTGTCTATTTATTGCGAAACACACACACACACACACACACACACACACACACACACACTCGAGTCTACTCTATAAGCTAACATCTTATCTCTTTCTGGCCTCTCCTTCCGTCGGTGGTGTGCAACAGCAAGCGAGCGAGCGGGCCTCACCATGCTCGGTGCTGCTGCAGCGTTGCCCCTGCAGAACAAACAAGACTGCATAAAGGGAGCCTGTGTGCAGCCGAGTCTCACACCGGGGTGAGGGACACAGGAGAGAAGGGGGAGAGAGAGAGAGAGAAAAAAGAAAGGTTTGATAGCTGGAAAGACAGTACAATGATGAGAGGGGGCGCCTGCTAGAGAAGGAATACACAGAGTGGGAATGATGGACTAGAATGAGAGACAGGCCGTTTTAATAACTCTTTGGATAGCCTTGTCAAAACTGAGACCATGTCATAAAATATTTCCACGGTGGGGGGGGAGTCGGGGCTCCACACAACGTGCGACTGTGGTCCACTGGAGCATGTTAGTTTTCTCATGGGCCCAGGCAGTAGGGCTTTATAGGAAAGGCTACACTGTTCTGTTTGACATGGAGAGGTGTGATTTCAGCACAGAGATGATCCATTCCAGACATACCACCACACATACAGCTCATACATTATCACTGTTTGGAGTGGCTGTCCATCATGCAAGCTCTATGTGGCAGATTTTAATGGTAAATCATCAAACAACATCCAAGGATATCAAAAGGCTTCTAAATGTTTCATGCTTGAATTGAGATCTCTTTTTTTTTTTTACAAATGTATGAGCTAATAGTGAGTAACCATCTTCGGCTTTTATGTAGAAAAGCCACTGGTATGTGAAAGCCGGATTTCCTCACTGAAAAAAACATTGTGAAAGTTATCAAAACAAGACTTGCTTTACAGTAGAGCTGATTTCTAACTTGAAGTATTTGAGCCAGTACCAGTATAAAAGCCCTCATCATTGTGGAAATAGATACTACCGGGTCAAAATAAGCATAACTCAGGCCATATCACAGCAGATCCAGTTAAAAGTGGACAAAGAGGAATCACAAAACCAGGTACAAAAGTGTTCCTGGGAACAGCAACTCCACTCCGAGTCCCGAACTAAAAGCAAAGTTCAAACCTCAGATACTCCTACACTGTTAGACATCATCAACCTGTGATTTTCAATGCATTCCAGGAGTGGGTTTTTGGGGGTACCCACTCTCCTTCAGGCTGGCCTCGTCTATTTCTGCTTCAGTGATTTCCTACATTTCTCAGCACACCGTTTGACGAACCTCAGAGAGCCTTATATCATTTCCTTCAGCTGCAGGTGGAGAGAGCGATAGCGATTGCACAGTGAGAGCAAGAGAATGAGACTTTTCAACGTTTTGTGTCTGCGTTGCATCCCGGTCTCTCGAGGCAACCGTCGGTGGAGAAACTGCTATCTCTATCTCTTCTATGATGGATTTCTCCCTGCGTGATGTTGAACGTCGGTGAAAAATGGTGAGTCTAAATAGAAGCCCTTGCTCTTTGATACTGAGGGGCTGACACCGAAACCCTGACGTTCACTGTTGATGATGACAGCTGATTTATTTCTTCTTCTGCCAACAAACTTCATTGTCGCTGGAAATATCTCGACGTGACATCGCAAAATGGGCCCAGAAATGCAAGGTACATCGCCAGTAGCTGTTTTTAACGGTGCTAAAGTGGTTTAGGATGGATTTTCTTTCTTTAACTGCAGCAGGGGAAAGTACAAAACAGACCCCGGCTCCGTGCAATATGTGGATATATTCACCCTGACCCGACAGGAAGAATCAGTTAATGCAATTAGAAGCCACATTCTGGGATGAAATGTTGCTACACATCGCTGACAGTTAATCAGGCTGCAAGAGGGGCCAGTAACAATACTCAGGGATGCAATGTATTTAAAGTGCTTTGTAGCTGCTGCGCCCCAAATGCCAACAAGTCTTGGATAGCGGATTTATTCCAATGAGATAATTACTTTATCCCAATTCACCTAATGCATCATCGTTAAAATCATATTTGGGCAATATTTTTCTTTGCTAATTGCTTCGGGAAGAGTTCAACTCGTCCAAAGCATGACGCCCGCTCTCCACCTTCAACAGTTTTCCACCCACAGCGGTGCTTGTCCTACTGAAGCCTAGTTGACACGGTGCCAGTGTGCTAAGATGTTTGTGTGCATGTGCGCCTTGTTCCGTCTCTGTCATTAATTGCGTGTAAATTTCTGTGCGTGTGCATGTACAGATCACGTACATTATTTCTGTGTGTGTGTGTGTGTGTGTGCGTGTGTGCTTTGCACATGTGCGGCGAGCAGAGTCCCCGAAACCCTCAAACGTCTCACTAATTACACAGTGGACGGAGGCAGAGCCCTGGCTTCCTCGCATGCATCATCTGTTACATAAATACTCATTTGACGGAAACTGCTGTCAGGCTCCATATTGGTCTGGAGCGCCGGTCAGTGCCAAGTGAAACCACTACTGGACCAGGTTGTGCCACTCCCTTGTTTGGTGGTCAATTCTTTCTGCATCGGCGTGTGTCTGTGTGTGTTTGATGGCGTATATGTGTGAGAGGACGAGAACAAGAACAGACAAAGTGTATTTGTGTGTCTTTGTACATTCTGTTGCATGTATGTGTGTGTGTGTGTGTGTGTGTGTGTGTATGTGTGTGTGTGTGTGTGTGTGTGTGTCAGAGAGAGAAACAAGGAGAGAGAAAAGTGTGTGTGCATGTGTGTGTGTGTGTATTTTTGGAATGAAGGAACGAAGAGAGAGAAAAGTGTGTGTTTGTGTGTATGTGCATGTTTGATAGTGTGTATGTGTGTGCGATGGGAGAGAAATAAAGTGAAAGTGCTGTGTGTGTGTGTGTGTGTGTGTGTGTGTGTGTGTGTGTGTGTGTGTGCGTGCGTGCGTGCGTGCAGGGACATTTCCCAGTGCCCGGCACCAGAAGCCACAGGATGTGCGTCTGTAGCAGACCACCTTGTACCCTATGACATCATCACGGTGCCTCCCGAGACTTCACATCACACACACACACACACACACACATGCACACACTTCCCAACACGTTATTTTTTCCCTCCCCACATCAGGTGCCAAATAAAGTGCATAGGCCATGTGTTGAGCACATGTTGGTGATCTGCTCCAGCAAAGAAGAAACTTTGAACAACAGTTGCGATATCACATGGCTGAAAAACATGTTTACCGTCTGTGCAGCAAAGTCGGAATTTGTAATTTTTTCCCGATCTACACGTGGAGAAAGAACAGTTTTATTTAGCTGAAGTGATCTCCGACAATGTTTAGACAAGTTTGGTGATAATGCGATGACAGCCGTTTGGTGCTTTACTGAACCATAGCGACCAGGAGGAGAGTAAAGAGCAACAACCACGCAAGACATAGCAGACGGCAGGTCACACCTCCAAGAGCAGCACCGGGGTATTTATAGAAGAAGCCCTAGAAACAGGCATTTTAAAAGCAGCCGATGGGAGTTCTGGTCAAAGAACGGTACAAACATGCAGTCCGTGCACGTGCTGCGCGTCAACATGCCGACACGCATTCAGGGACAAACGGTGGAAATTTCCGTGGTCCGTGCCGCAGAGGACCAAAGGGAGACCAGAAGGAGAACGTGCAAGATGCCGTGAGAGAGGCGGGGGGGGGGGGGGAGAACGAGCAGCAGAGCAACAACCTCATACTCTTTGACCTCTCTGGGTCTGCTTCATTTCCCCATTATCCCCCCACTTATCGTTACCCGGAAATCTCTACACCATCAGCTGCCAGGAAAGAAGAGGCAGCCTGAACCACTCCGCCGCCTCTTACCAATAACAAACTCGACAATTAGTGTAACTATCATAGCTCATTTAACAACAACAACGGACTAATAAACTAGTCTGCCACGGTTGATTGTTGTTTTTGGATAACCTGCTGAAACAAAAATGACTATTCACCACATCTTAAAACTGAAGACAGCGCTGAACTAAAGTCAGATGGTGGGTATCTTCTGCAAACCGGTCCAACATATTCTTCACGTGGCAGCGCAAAAGGAAATGAGAATCAGACTCACTGGAAAAGCTTTAGAGGATACTCCAGCTGATTGAGGGTTACGGCTGCCTGTAAAGACTAAGCCGGAGTACGAGGTGCCGATACTGACAAACGACCGCGGAAGATACGCTTCATGTACTGTACATGGAAGGAGAGTTGAGGCGAGGTGACGTGTAAGAACAGGAAGTGCCGTCAGTGTCTGCTACCTTCATCAGTGTAAGAAGGAAACACACACACACACACACACACAGAGAAACACACCTAAGGGTTACGCCGAGGGCCAACCCATGACCACAGGAAGACAGTTTCTCAAGACGTTGCTCTTTTCTCCTTCTGTCGGCTCTTTTCTCTCACACTTGTCTGACAATGACACGCCGACCACAAGGGCTAAAACAGGCGCGAGGGAGGAATACCCGCCGATTATGGGTCATTAGGACGCTAACTTTCTCCAGAAAGTGGGTTTTCCTTACAGTACCAGCGACGTGCCAAGAGTATTTCTTCCCTGTTCTTGTCTGGGAAGGAGTGTGTGTGTGTGTGTGTGTGTGTGTGTGGGTACTAAGTCTGTCTAACTGGCTGTGTTGAGGCAGGGTTATACAGTACAGGGATCTTTAGAGGGCTGGTGTTAGGGCAGCACACTGGAGCCCTTTTGCTACACTGGAGCCCCCCTTTGGGCACCCCCGCTAAGCCTGACATATACACTCACTCACTCACTCACACACACACACACACACACACACACACACACACACACACACACACACACACACACACACTGTACAAGTATACAAGTGCACCCAATGCAGGAGCAAACAAACACAGCATCCACGCGCCAACGCTGTTGATTCATGCTAATAAGGAGGTGGGTGAGGTGGGGGTGGGGGGGGAGGGTGTTAGGGTGAGGGGAACTCTCTCACCCTCGACTGGCCTCTGGAAACATGGGCACGGTTTCAACTCCGGGGCCAAACACTAGCTCACAGAGAGGAGAGCGGCGGTTAGAAATAACCGGTTTCCACGCCGCCTCAGCCTGGCGGTCAGCTATTGTCATTTGAGAGCAGTCGCCTGTGCAACGATCCCGCACGCCACGGTGCTTTTGAACGCGCTACAGATACTGAATATATGACACGACGCGGACTGTGAAACTCGAAATTCCTGTCTGATTTGTTTTCACCGTCTTAATCGTAGCGGTGACAGAAAAGATAGCACGGACCGGTGGATTGCCGGGATTGAAACTTCGGCGAATGCAACCCACCCACCACCCCCCCGATTTTCGAGAGTCACGGGCCTGGCTGGGTCACTCGCCGAATGGAGACATCACCGCTGATGAACCGCACAACAGCACGACTCACACACAGCCACGAAATGTGCCAGCGTCTGTCCCGTATTGGTGGTGGTCATTCACGGTCAAGTTTCGTCCATGTATACGGCTGGTCACAGTTCACAGACACAGACAGCCTGTAATCAGTGTGCCACATGTTTGAGTGCAACGTCCATCACAGAGAGAGTGTGTGTGTGTGTGTGTGTGTGTGTGTGTGTGTGTGTGTGTGCGGGGAAGTGCTCTTAGCCATGCCTATAAATAAACAACCAGGAATCTGTCCCACTCTGGGAGACATGAAGGAAATTACAACATCAGATGGACTTGATAGAATAGAGGAGAAAGATAGAGAGAGGGGAGTGATGGAGGGAGATAGCTAGTAAAGGACGCACCGAACATCCACCTGTTTCCCCTAAAAAAAAACAACACATGCGCTCAAACATGCACGGCCACAAAAACACACGTCCTCGTCTAAAACCGCAGTATGATGCGGTGTGGCTTTCCGGTTCCATCGAAAGCCAGGAATTGTGTTGTGGGAAGAATAAGCCACAGCCCCAGTTTCTGCCTCTCCTCCGACCGCCTCGTTCAGACCGACCCGCTGGGATCTTTTTACTCTTATAAATAGACAGGCAGCATAACGCACACGGGCCCCGGTCTCCCTTTCCATACGTTGGACTGAGCGATGTGTGTTTCTGCATTTGTGAATGAGGGTAACAGTTCAGTTTGGTGTGGGCAGAGCGGAGGGGGGAACTTGTAAAATGTTCTTTACTCCTTTTTTTTTCCCTTTCAATTTGCAGTTGTGTGTGTGTATGTATCTAAGTAGGCTAGTTTTGTTGTTGTTGTCACTTAGCAAGCACAGTATCTTTTTTTAATTCACTCACGTTCAACTCTAAGCTAAAGAAGCTACTTCCAACTCCTTGTTGCTACGTTACAGGTGCAATGAATTATGGTTGTTGTAGTTCACTAACATGCTTTCAGTGCTGGACAGGATTAAATCTTTGCTTTTTTTGAAAACTGCCCTGACCAGAAACACCAGATATGAACGCTAGCTTAGTCATACACCAGAAATAGAAATAAAACAAGAAAAATGTACTTGTTTCTGAATGTTTTCTTAATGTGTGTATGTTTGCTGACACTATGGTGTTGCTGTGCCGCTGTTTGTGAGTGCTGGTTCCAGTTCAGTGTGACCTTGAACACCATGCCTCCCTTTAATTTAGCAATGTGGGGTAGGCTAGGCTAGCTAGCGGTCAGCGGTTAGCTTCAGCCTCACAGAGGCACCTCATTAAAACGGAGCGGCTAATTATAGCCAGGCTAGGTTTCATGCGAGAGCCGCGACGGCCTGTTAGGAAACATACGAGAGAAAAGGAAGAGAAATAGAAAGAGAGAAGGTCATCTCTCGGGTCAAACGGAGAGGCTAAAAAAACACTTGGGCAGGGATGGACGACGGCGGAGGAATAAAGAGAGGAATATCAAGAGAGGAATAAAGCGCTGTTTTTCCAATTCACGGTCAACTGCCCGAAAGACCTTTACTTTTCTTATTAGAAACGATGCGAGGACGAAAGAGAAAAATGATAAAAGAGAATTGAAATAAACAGACTGGCTAGAATGTTCTCTAGCCCAGAAGTAAAGTTTGCTGATAATCCCCCAAAGGCTGTGACCCCAATATTACAGTCAGAGGAGCATCAACAAGCATTGTGGGTCCTGCAGTTCCTCCCTCCATGCCTTAATAAAGAGTGTTTCATTTCTGCTTTCAATGTATTTTGGAGTCTTGGATATCTCCCTCTATCTCCCGTCTTCTTCGCCTACGCAGACCGAGACAACAGAATCGCCTTATTTTCTGCATATACTTTGCAATTTATCATCATTCGACTTCACATTCCCTAGAGCAAATTTCATCAACAACAGACACAACCATTTTATCCCTGTAGCCAATCACACCAACAGACAGTGTAAACCTCTTACTGTCATCATAAATTATAATGGGCTCTCATGGATGGTCATCAATACAAATAATTTTCATACCGAAAGCACTTGCAGAAGCGTACCAGTGCCTAGACACACATACAAGAAAGTACACATTTGGACAGATATACACAGTGATACTCACACACACACACACACATCCACATGCAATAATAACACATGCACATGCGCGAACAAGTGGGTGGAGGAGGATGCAGGATAGCTCAGAGGGCCTGTGGTTTTGTAATACTGCGGCTGAGTGTGTAATGGAACGGCATGTAGTGATTAGAGAAACAAACGTTCCAGTTGGCTCTATCACACAGCCAATGCAACCAGTGGCAGAAGTATGCATGTGTGTGTGTGTGTGTGCGCGTGCACATGTACATGTGTCATACGCGCACACTGCTGTGTGCAGGACAACACAGGCTGCATCTGTTCTCCTGCTATTCCCTGTCCAGGAAAGAATTTACGTGCAAGACATTCCCACACACTTCCAGGAGAGGAAACAGGAGAAGGAGAGAAAAAGGAGCGGGGGTGAGGAGAGAGGAGAGATATACTGTAGGAAGAGGTAGAGAAAGAGAGAGAGAGTAGGAAAGAGGTGGGGAAAGAGCGAGATGTTAGGGAGGCTACGGAAGGGTGAAGCAGAAGGTTAACGATCCTAAACCCAATCTTGGGATGGGAATTTTGCGGTGCGGAATTAGCTTTCTGCAGAGTGATGGATGTATTTACAAGGCGGGCCCGTCCAACTGGCTCAGACTCAGCCCAGTCCAAACCAGACTGGTCCAGCGTGTGGAGGTTTGCTGGGCCAAGAGGCAGGCAGGTTGTTCTGGGCCGGCGCAGTGGAAACACTACACAACTAGGATGCGGGCCAGCGAACCAGGCCAGGCAACTGATGGCTTTTCAAGGGGCGTAGCAACACTGTGTGTGTGTGTGTGTGTGTGTGTGTGGGTGGGTGTGTAAGGATCAGCACCAGGATGAGAAACAACCTGAACGGCGACGAGTTACCCCGTTCACCTCGGGCTCGAGTTCATCCTGGGTCCCCCGACGTGACCTTTGACCCCTTGTGAAAGGCTGGAGAGATTCTAGATTCCCGTCGTGGCCAATCGGAGACCACCGCGGTGCGTTCCTGAATTCCCCTAGTTTGGTCGCAGAGTTTAAATCTGAAAGCGCCGGGTGGTTAAGATGCTGGCCAGACACATGGATGTACAGAAATAACACACACACACACACACACACACACACACACACACACACACACACACACTCACTCTTAAGGCGCAGATGCTTGCTTGCTCTCACACACACACACACACACACAAATACAATCCAGTGCGACCCATCACTGAGTAACCTCCGGACAGGTAATTTCCTTGACTTCTCCCGCAGGACCAATCCCCTTCTGAGAATAAACACTCAACCTCAGTTCTGACCCACGGGAAGAAAAAAAAGTCCAACTTCTTGGAAGTGGGAGCGTTTGTGTGCCTTTGGATAAAGTCTTTGTTAACTTTGGACAGTGTGGCTCTCTCTCTCTCTTGCAAGATGTCTCTTCAAAAACATCTGGAAAAATGCGGTTTATCCAACAGACCGAGGGGGTTTGTACGGGGTTACGGTTGCAGCTTTGAAATGCGCCAGTGGGTCTAAGCTGAGGTTTTTTAGTAGCTGAGCGATCCGTTGTTTTTAGCGGGTAAATGCGAAGCCTGTTATATTAAACTGAGTGGATGACTAGCGACGGGGTTGGTGGCAGGATGTGTCCTCCTGTCGACAGCTTCCACCGGGGGGGGGGGGGGGGGGAAACGGGGCGCTGAGAGAGAGAGAGAGAGAGAGAGAGAGAGAGAGAGAGAGAGAGAGAGAGAGAGCGGTGTGCCAGAAGAGAGAGAGAAATGGTGGGAGACGAAAGGTGGGTTTCGCAGAAGAGGAGAGCGCATTTTCAGACAGAGGTGTGAGATTTGGCCGACGCAGAGTTTGCTTTCCGCGGGGAAGAACCACATTCCATCTGAATATTTCAAACATACTTTCAGAGTCGTCCTCCGCCGAGCAGCTTCACCCATCAATATGTCCATCTGTCTCTGTCAGGACAATCTGCTGCAGAGCAATATTCTGCAGAGCTAGTTACCTGCTACGATCAGAGAGTGTTTTGTCTGTTTGACTGCTGATATTATGGATGTGTGTGTGTGTTATTCTGGACACCTGCAGATTGCCGAGCCCCCTTCGCGTGTTTGTTTGGCTGTATTTTTTAATGCAGTGCGCTGTGCAAACTACTGCAGGGACTGGGTTTCTGCAGAGCTCAGGGTTTATGAAAAAAACAAAAAAAAACAACAACACTGGCATGGGTTTAAGATCACATTTGATCATAAAGGTTATTTTAAAAAATGAGGTCATAGATCGCATTATGGAAAACTGGCAACGGGGTCTGCACTTGCTCCCTTCTCATAGACTCCCATCCAAAGCACGTCAGCTATAACATATTGGGCTGCCTCTGTTGTCAACAGACTGTAAAATGGCAGTAATAACTTAGACTGGTAGCATTGCTAGTGAGTCAGCTGAACCCCCCCCCCCCCCCCCACCCCCCACACCCCCAAGTACCAAGACAGCTCATGGGTTTCTATGCCTGTCTATTTGAGGCCATTACCACAGTTATAGAGTTATGAGTTTGTGAGTGACAAGCAGGAATAAAGACCTGTTATATAAGACTGGAGGTGGGGTGGGCGGGGTTACTGGACATCTCTCCAGCTTTACTCTTTATTTAGCTTGGCCTGCAGCGATACGGAGTGGCTCTGTGAAAACTATCTTCCTCCAAACAAAAATAAATGCATTCTTTCTAGTTTGGTTTGTGTGCGTGTGTGTGTGTGTGTGTCTTGTAAATTACATAAACTAAGGGTATAAAGCAGGGAGCAGCACTTAGACAGACTAGACAGAGGACAAATTCAGTAGCCCAGCGATATAAAAATAAAATGCATAAAAGAAGTTTATTCTGCAGCGATGATCAATGAATTGAATCTTTTATGTAAGCTGACCGGCCGCTTTTTCCCTCCATAGTTTCCCAGTATTCCTGATCTCATGGAAATGTTGCATAACCGCTCCGTTATGGTGCTTCCAGTTATGTTTCATTAGGGACCAACTAAGATCCTTTAAAGGCGTTTGATTGACATATGCACGTACGTTTCCACAGAGGCGTATACACGGCCCATCAAATTTTTATCTTCGAGCATTCAGAGCACACAGACAACATGAAAGACCCCCATAAAAGCCGACAAGGCTGAGGAAAAATGATAATCACTATGTTTGGGGACGTATTATTTTTCCATCTGATGTCTTTGCAAAAACCCACACCTGCCCTTTAGGTCTCAGCCTTGATCTCAGGTAACATAACACATCACACCTGTTGGGGTTATCTGTGCAGCCCGTGTAAGTCGGTTCCACAGCTGGAAAACGCTACGGAGGCGAGGGGGACGGTACGAGGATGGATCTGAGACCAAACGTGTCATGAGATTATAGATTATTTACGTGTGGTTAAATGGAGCGGCTCACCTCATTCACAAAAAAATACGTCAGACTCACAAATTGTTCCAGTGTGGCAGCATCATCACGGTAGTGAGGGGGTGGGCGGGTACTGAGCATCACGTTAACTAAAACACGATTGATATGTACAGGCAAGAAATAACAACCGCTGCAGATGGCCTGTGATTCTGGAAACCAGCAGAAAACTGTCTCTCAAATTGAGGCCAGCTGAACCCAGAGAGGGCATAGGCTATATAAAACTTTAAAGTGCACAGCGATACATTTCCCCCAAACTAGCAAGTAGTGGTTTTAACGACGTGGGCTGGGCATCGCCGCTCTATCTGAAGCCTGCTGTATATTTAAGGCTGCTATTTTAGACCACTATATATTTTTTCATAGCCATTAAATGAGGGTAGCAGACGGGGTGGTGGTGAAATCACTCTGTACAAAGATAGGCAAAAAGATCCTTCAACAAGGTATGGAGTTGACCACCTGGCAACGTGCTGCCTCTTAACAAGCCCCTTAACAACCAATTAGTTGGTGTCTGTGAGGGAAAAAAATCACAGTCAAACCTCGGCTTTAGTAGTAGTAGTAGTAGTAGTAGTTTTAGTAGTAGTACAGGACCAGCTGGACGGCCAGTGTAGGATATGTGGCCTATGGAAAGGAAGCAAGAGCTCAACATGCTGTGGCCGTCCTGTGGCAATAAACAGAGGAATGCGGAGCGTTTTAACACTCGCCAAGGTAAACAAGCAAACTTCCTCAATAAGCTAACAACACCAGGGCTCTGAGATAAAGTCTTTGAAACAAGAACATAACGGATCCCAAAAAAAAATCAACAAGCGTTCGCGTTGCAAGCTGCAATTTCCCTGGTCCCGTCATCTTCTGAGATCAAAAGACCTGGACTCTGATTAGAACCCTCCTCTTTCTGGAGATGGACAAAAAAGCTGATTAAAGCAGGGCACTGAGGTATATATGTTGTGTGTGGATACCTATTTTTTCTTTCAGGGACCTCTATTTATCCTGGCACCAATTTTTTTTTTTTTTTAAATTATGGGATGTGTGTAATCTTCTTACTCCCATCAGCCGGGGTACCACCCAGTGGCTGCGGGGCCCCCGGCGCCACCCACCCCTTTCACCCACCGCGACCGGCGCTGACATGAAAGTCACTGCAACCAGCCATCATCAGTGTCTTGGCAACCCCTTAAAAAAGCAGCACACACTTGAAGGCCCTGAACACAGCACACACACACACACACACACACACACACCCCATCTGGGCTGATGTATGCCGTGCTTGACTGGAGTACAAAAGGCTGAAAAAAAAAAGTAGACGGCTTTTAACGGCGCTCAGGACCGTGTGTACCCGACCTCACTTTTTACGGCATAAAAGTTGGGCAATAAAAGATTTTTTTTTTTCAGATTTTGATTAGAGGGGAAGGAGGCCTTTCATCGCCACCACCGTGTTTTTTGATTTACAAAATAAAACGTTTTCATTCAGTTTCTCGTGAAGGAACTGTGATTAAGGCAGTCGCAGATTTGGTGCTCAGGGCCTGGCAGCCAAGAAAGGCTTCTCTTGAAAATATGGCTATCCCTAACAGACTAGACATGCAAGACTTTTTTTTTTTATTTCCTGTGTATTTAATATCATAGCATATCATCATATCTCAGCATAGGTTCTCTCTGCCACTATGCATTTTGCTCTATTTCACAATCTATTGCCCACAATTTCATTTGGATCGCTCATCGAGACACAGACAGCACTTGCAGTTTAACGGTGTTGGCGTAATGGTCTTTTTGTCCACCTGCTCTGCTTTGTGAGTGGTGAAAACAAATGCTCTAATGGGGGGATAATTGCCCTGTGTTGTTTTTAGCGATCGCTCGTCTCTGTGGAGAAGGCAATAGGAATCTGTCAGGCATGCAGACGCTAATTGGTGATGATAATTGCGACTATTATCTAATCAGGGGGTCGACATGGAGCGATTTTTCACATCATTTCAGATTGTGGTGATAAACGGGGAGAGCAGAGGAAAGAGAGTTGAACAATAATATCAATTATTGTCAGAAAATATATTGATTCATGTCTGCATAACATAATACTCATAACCTCAACCATAACATATTACCTAATACTCACGACATAAACTAACATCCTTTCTACACTCTATTTGTCATTGAACTGGCTGTTTCAAATCCTTTTCTTAAAACCAGACCTGGCTTCTCCAGTTTCTGTTTGTGGAAGAATTTATGTATCATGTGTTGATTCTGTATCTTTGTGCGTCTAGATTATCCTTGTGCTGATTCTGTTTCCTTAGTGTAGCGTCTAGGAGTTGTAGGTGTGGAGTGAATTAGGTGTGCGTGTGCGGACTTAGGGCCCTGTAGGCCCGAAGTCAGGATTCGTATAAACCTTACTAGAAGGCCGGTCCCGTGAGGGCCTTAACCAGAACATCTTGACCCAGCTCACATTGTTCACTACTATCAGAACGAACTTGTAGATGTGTAGAAGCAACCCCCCCTTGCCTAGGAACTACTGTGTTAGTGTGTTAGAAGCTACCCCCCCCTCTTTTGTTTTCCTTAGCTTTATAATCTCTGTTCAGAGGTTTCTCTGGCAGAGATCCGCATACCATACCCATGTGTGTGTATCTCTCCTGAGCTCAGTATTTTTGTATTGTATTCTGTGTTCATAAATGTTGCTCAAGTAATTCATGACTCAAAGACTTCTGTCTAGATCTGAATTTATTCAACATTGTTCATGTGAAAACTATTTTCCCTTTATTTATTTATTCCCTTCAACCCAATAAACAAGCCTGGCGTGCACGTGGGAAAACAGGTAAACAAACGGAGCGCGGTTCGCAAAGCGCAAAGGCGGTAGGGGACAGCCGTGGCACGTTAAAGTGATATATTTTTCCATGTGAC